>JACCPG010005496.1:0-17621 GCA_016069955.1 Drepana arcuata
ACCAACACTACACAAAACCGACCACTGTTCCGTTTTCGCCGGCGAGGACGTATATAATAAGATTAATAAGCCGTAATGTTCCCCCCGACACCGACACGCCGGCCCGCGCCGAGCCAGACGTGCAAATCCCGTCCCCAAATATATAAATAATTTACAACCAGACCTTGCTGCAAGGGAGCTGGGCCTCGAGCAAGGGCCTTGCTCGAGCTCCCGCAACGCCCTAAGCCGAGGTCCATACCCCACATGGGGTGCCCTTAGCTGTGTTGCATAGCACTAAAGTGCCTGGCTGGAGGTCTCGCCTTTGCCCAGTTAGGTAGCAAAAGTTCCTGGAACTCACGCTATGAGAGACAATACAAAAAAAAACTACTCTACACCAAAGATTATTATGTATACTGCAAAGACTTTAGTTACTTAGAAGATTTAATATGGTATATGTACTGTAACACTCTACACCATACATATAAATAGTGCTCGCAGCCAAGTCGCAATATACCTAGATAGAGTGTAGCTTCAAAATAGTAGTCTTTGTTTAGCTCGCAGTTTTGTAATTTTTCTTTCGTTCGCACCATAGACTATAGTATTATGTTTCGCACTGTTTTTGCATTTCAGTCAGAAAAGAAACAGATTCTAGAGATTGTTGCTAGAGATGGGTTATTTATTAATATTCACATTGAAACACAATTGACTTTGACATTACATTGTAATCTTAGATTGACATCAAAAATATTATGGAATCTTGTTAGCAAGTTTTATTTAAATAAAGAGTGATATTATCACATTTTTTAACAATAGGCTCGACAAGTTTGGTTTACTGGTAAAAAACAATTCTAAATAAGTTTCAATTCAACTTTACGTGTAGTTTAAATGCATTTGAATAATGGCTGATAAAAAAAAGAAAATATTCCCGTTTAAGGTTTGTATTTAAGTATTTAATACAAAAAACCTGGAATTAACAGAGTTGCAGGACAAAAAATCGAAACGAATTGAAGTGAACATTGTGTACGTGAAAATCTGATAAATATTTATACATTGCAGGAAACAACAACACAAAAAAGGCCAGTAATTCTCAAATCTGATAGAGAAGTTGCAAAGGATCAAAATAAAGATAAGCCAGAAAAAGAAAAGCAACCAACAATTATTCTCAAAACAAGAGAGCAGAGTGCTCCTAAAGAGGACAGACCACATAGTCCGAAAAATTTGAAAACATATACTTCTGATGATGGACCTCATCCCTCTAAGATTGCCCAAAATGAAAATAAAGATAAGAAAGGTATTTATTTATAAGGTACACCAACAATACACATATTAAACATTCAAGTACACTTAATCATAAAAATAAAGTCAAAAAAATTAATCATAATGTGTATGTTTTCAGATCAAAAACCATGTCAACCTTTAAAGTTGATGACAGAACCGGTGAAGCTGTTAGATGAAAATCTAGAATTCAACAGTGCTGCCTTAGAATTTCTGCAGGATTCTAGTACTAACTACTTGGTGGTTGGAATTATTGGTATGATCTAAATTACACTTAGCTGGGTCTAAGTTGGTGTGTTTTCACTACTCACAGAGGATAATAGCAATAAACTGTTTACACAAGTACTAAATTATCATGCTGAAGGCTAGTTGGCTCTAGACTTACAGACTTCTTTAGCTGCCTGCCCAGTCTATGATCAGTCTCATACATGCTCACCAGTTATGAGTAAAAGTAGGTTACACTCTTCAACATATTTCCATCTGTTTTAATAAAATTTTTAGAGTAAGACACATTACCTACTAATAATATACATGTGAAATGTAGTGAAGATGTATGTTACTCAATCGCACCAGAACAGGTGAATAGAATGAGAAGAAAATTGGGCTTAGAGGTAGCTTATTAGCTGGATTAACACATGCATAGGATTTTTAAACCAATTTACAAAAAAAAATTACATATATAACAGAGAATACTCAACTGATGATTGACTTTAACCCATTCTAGGTACTCAAGGTGTAGGAAAATCAATGATACTGAATCTGATAGCACAAAATATGCATGACCAAGACCTGTGTAGACAGATACTACATTCCCATGAGTTGGCCGATGAGAGCAACTTTGAGGCCAATGATGCTGTGCTTGAGAACCAAATAGAACCTTTGGAATTTGTTGATACCTCAGAGGATAGACGGCAGGAGATGAAAAGTAATTTCAAGTTCAAAATGCAGAATATTGAACATATTGAGAGAGGTGTAAATTGTACGAAAGGTATGGGTATTCAATTGCATATTGATCACTTGAATTTTTATTTGGAACTTCTCTAACTATAATTACTTGAGAACATTAAACTTACACATCCTAGGAACCCAAGGAAATTGCAGGACAAGGATAGGAAAGCATAATATGGTTATAATAATAATTTATATCAGATTTATTTCCATATTTGTTAGTAAATTAACTTATTGCTAACCATGCTAACATTTATTTTGGTATTTAGAAACCTATTTTTTTTTATGAATACCTGATGCACTAGAACTGTAACAGTGGTCCCAGTACCCCTGGTATGAGCAATCTATCTTCCCTGGTATTATTTATAGCTTTCTATAACTCATTAAAGTAATGTTCAAAACATAATGTATAATGCCCTAGATTTACAGTTACAATTTATATTACATAATAGGAACCCATCTGGACTAGCATTTTAAAGACATTGTTTAAGTTTTTTTATCTAAAACTCCTGCAACGATTTTCAAAACTTAGGTATGCTGAGGGACATGAGCGACTCGGCGTGATATGATACTATGATTTATTACATCAGGAACTTGACAGTAAAATAAAACTTTGTGATAAACCAGCTTTTTAATAAAGACTAGATGTTCTCCACCGCCGCGAGTCCGCGCAAAATTAACTATTTATACTTATATTATTAATATTCGAACCCTAGTGTTAGTTACCAGAATTAAACATAATCTTCATATGTCCTAAATATGTATAACTATCTCTGTGCCAAATTTAATTCAATTCCGTTTTAAGGCGTTCTGGCATGATTGAGTTACTAACATCAATCAAACTTGCACATCAATAATACTAGTGATTGAATGAATATTGGTATTCAATAGATTGTTTTTATTTTCAGGTGTTGATATGTACGTGACAAGCGACCGTGTCATCTTACTGGACTGTCAAGCTCTGTGGTCCCCGTCTCTGATAGAGGAGACCAGCGCCAATCCTATAACTGCAAGAAGCGCTAACTTTGTTACTGTGGATTGTCTCCAAATAGCCTCGTATTTGATGGCGATTTGCCACATTCTTATAGCTGTGCAAGACTGGTTTACAGATTACAACTTTTTAAGGTGATACCTCTCTTGCTAGCTTTCTCTATCACTAAACACAGTTATAATTCTACTAATATTATAAATGCAAGTTTGTGAGGATATATGAATGTTTGTTACTCAATCACCCTAGAATGGCTACATTTATGGCATACAATTAGTAGAAGCTGGGTATATTAGTAGAGCCGTGGTGGCCGAGTAGAGCCGTGGTGGCCGAGGGAGAAGAAATTCTAAGGCGTATGTATAGTCGTGCTTGAGTAACGGCGATGGACTCGCCATCTGTCACGTTGGCACCTAATATGCCTCTGACGGAAAGTGGGTGTGTGGGTGTTGCCTATACACCTCTGCCTACCCCTTCGGGGACCCTTGTGGGAAGGCGTGAGGATATATATTATAACATATCTTTTCTTTTACCCAGAAATGAAGTTGCATTTTTGTTTTATATAAGTGTTAGTATTTCTTCTCTATGTAAAGAGATACAAAATGTTGAACAGATGCTCTTATAAGTTGTATGTCATCTGGTTTTATAAGAATCGTTGTCATCTTGTCAGCATCTCTGATACAATACCTTCCACTTGCTTCTGTCCAGCTGTCCTTCCTCCAATCTCTGACCTCCCTGTACGTTATGAGAGACACTTTTTATGGTACCCATACCTTTAAAAATAAATGAATAATAACTTTAAAAATCTACCAAGGTTAATTTTTCGGTATGGCGGCATCTAATTATTGTGACGCGGTTCCATAAATAATACGTACAATTAAATATAATCAAGAAATGGCTTCCTTATGTATTCCATAGCAAGCTACAGTGTTGCCATGTGACACACTTTCAGATACATACAGGCAGCTGAGATGTTAAAACCTTCGTTGTCGTCGAACCCAGTGGCGAGCACTGAAGGGTCAGAGTCGACCAACGGAGGGGAAAACAATCCACACTTGTTACTGTTCCACAACAGGTGTCAGCTGGAAGACTTTACTCCTCAAGCAGTGCAGACCATGCAGGAAATGTACAGGTCACTATTTTTTTTTATTGTCCCATTAAAAGAAATAAATAAAATTTAATTCTACAATTTAATGAGAAATGTTATATAATTGCGAATTTATCGGTGTCCCTTTAATTTGAAGCCCTGGTGGCAGAGTGATTCGAGGTGTTGCATGCATCACAAATTGCAAGTTCGGATCCCGACCCGTTGTATCAATGAGTTTTTCTGAACTGCAGTACAGATATTAGCCACACCACGAGCCTTACGGTGAAGGTAAAAATCGAGAGGAAACCTGCATACGTTTGAGAAGAAATTCAAAGACGTATTGTCGTGCTTGAGTAACGACGATGAACCTGCCATCTGTTACTTTGGCACTTAAAATTGTATATCTCCGGCGGAAAGTGGATGTATGGTCTAGCACGACTATAAGCAGGTTTCCTGTCGATGCTTTCCTTCGCCGTAATGTCCGTGGTGACTAATCTGTTATTGTAACGTTACCCCTATATTTTGAGCTTACTCGGCCGGACTATATCTTTTTAGGTTGTATTTTCAGCAAAATATTCCAACGCTCCAACCTGCAGCTGAACTCTGGCATGTACCTCTACAGCGACACTAACAAGAACGGCCTCAACGTGGACAAGGTGTGCAAGGAGTACGGCGTCGACACCTGCGGCATTCCGATCAATTTATTCCTATTGCCAGAAATATACTGTGACTATGGTAACGTATTACATGACTATACAGTAGACTCGATAATATGACACTCAATTAGAGGAAAGTTTCAGAGTTAGTCAAAATATGTAACAGGAGCTTAAATAGAGGCAGGGAAAAAACAAAACAGGCTGTGGAATGAGCTCCCCGTTGAGGTTTTCCCTGGAGAGTACAGCATGGAGTTCTTCAAGAAGGGTGTGAAAACATTCCTGCAGGGTCGGCAACGCGCCAGTGATACCCCTGGTGTTGCAAGCGTCCATAGGCGGCGGTAACAGCTTACCATCAGGCGGACCGCATGCTTGTTTGCCACCCAAGTCGTATAAAAGTCGTATAAATATTCGCACCGCTTCACTTGGGTTAAACACCTTTCGGGTCCGTGGTGGCCGAGTGGTTCGAGCAGTTGCCTGCGACACAAAGATCGCAAGTTCGAATCCCGACTGTACCAATGAGTTTTTTCTGAACTTAAGTACAGTGATTAGTCACACCATGAGCTTTACGGTGAAGGAAAACATCGTGAGGAAACCTGCATACGTCTGAGAAGAAATTCAAAGGCGTATGTATAGTCGTGCTTGAGTAACGGCGATGGACTCGTTATCTGTCACGTTGGCACCTAATATACCTCTGGCGGAAAGTGGGTATATAAGGGTCCCCGAAGGGCCAGGCAGAGGTGTATAGGTCAACGTGACAGATGGCGAGTCCATTGCCGTTACTCCAGCACGACTATACATACGCCTTCTTTTATTCATTTTCATACAATTTCTTCTCAGACGTATGCAGGTTTCCTCTCGATGTTTTCCTTCACCGTAAAGCTCGTGGTGTGACTAATCACTGTACTTTAGTTCAGAAAAACTCATTGGTGCAGTCGGGATACGAACTTGCGACCTTTGCGTCCTACGCAACTGCTCGAACCACTCGGCCACCACGGCCCGGAGTTATATATATGTATTAAATTTACATGATGTATGGATATGATTTCTAAATGGTTTTCCAATAATTGTATATTTCAGTAAATGAAAAATACCGTAAAGATGTAAGACAACTACATTTTCATACCTACTTAAATACATACAAAGGTGTATCGGATACTTACTTTTCCGTGACTTGTGAAAATCTCTTCCACTACACTAACAAAAAGAATTCCCACAAAAACGATGGTATTGTTTTACGAGTATAGAACCGCCAGGCCTATTAACCTTCCAACCCATATTACACATATCCTTATGGGCTCCGGTACAAAAAGATACAAAACTAAACCCTTCTGTTACATATATTTTTAATCTTAGAAACTATAAGAGCTGTCGCCTAGGAATTTAACCCATACATTTAATTGTGTAATTAAGTGTAGGTATATAATATGTGTAATAAGTCCCATGTTTTAGAGGAATTGGCGCTACACTGATAGGGGACCCCAGTATTTGAGCTTAGTAAATTTTTTCGTAAGCATTAGCGCATTAGTTCAAGCAAAGAAAATCTACATTCGTATTTCAGTAACGAAGGAAGCGTAATTAGTCACCTGCTGATAGCAAACATCAGATGTTAATCACGAATTACAAAGTAACGGACGCCGGAAGCATATACTAATGTTTGACGTAAAATAGAGACCATAATTGCATGAAATATATAGAACAGAAATGAGTTTGTTATGTTCAGTCGTGGATTCTAATCCCAATTTTTTGCGCCCAATTTTAGACAATCGTGAAATATACCGCGGCCATCCACCTTTCGAACAACTAGCCAAACGTCTGCGATGGATGATACTCGGCGTCAACAGGCACCAAGTCACCAACGTGCCCAACCTGTCGGAGAGAGGCTGGTTCCACTACTGCAGCAAGACCTGGGAGACCATCAGAAAGTGTACCTTCTTCATGGAGTACGAAAGATTCTTACCTTGAATACTTAACAATACGTACGATTAAAACTTATATCTAATCAGATAAACCCGCAGGTGTGTGTCTAGAATGATGAAGCCGGTTACTAATCAAGGAGTACTTTATTCAAAGCTGAAAATGTACATGTCATTGTTCATTGGACCCAATAAACGATTAAATTATACTGACATTGTTTAATTTTGCACATTATTGCGATGCGTTATGGTGTGTTTTGCTTTATCACTGATACACGCTGTCGATTAATGGCTTGCGTCTCTGCTCTGGCGGTTTGTAAGCGTGTTGATACACGCTGGCCAGTCTCCAATGCTCAGGATAACCTGTCGCATTGGCGTCACGCCATATGCTGAAAGGCGGTGCTAAGGTTGGGATTGTATATGACTTCTTGGTATAAGGATGGCGCATCTTCGGAATTTTGACACCCTTAGAGTCAGTGGTGCTACTTACACTTTGCACCGAGTTGGGGTTGCCAGCTTTGAACGCAAACTTGTAATCTTCCTTCGGCTTACTCTCATGACATAACTTTCCACTTTGGCAGGAGTAACAGTTCTTATGTTTAGTGTTGCTATTTGTCGAGTCGCTATCCTTGTTAGAGCGAGATATTTGCGACTCGATGGGCGAGCTGTGACGTAGCTTTCCCTGGCCTAGCGCAGTCTTCTCGTACGACTCCAAACTGTGTCTGTTGCGATTAACGTCGTACAACTGTTTTTTGCACGGCTCGTTACTCTTTCGTGTATCTTTTATATTGTGCAGTTTGTTCGACCTCTCATCCAGACTAGCCTTGCGGCTTGTATCGCTGGGCGTACCGCAGCCATGAATACCGTCGCACTGAGTCTTCTTCGCCGTCTGACCAGAACTTCGCCTGCTAGACTGACTAGACCTAGAACTCTTATCGTTAGCAATAGCATGCTGTTGACAATACTGTACGTCGCATGAATCCTTTCTTTTATCTTTGGTCATATCTTTTTCGAAGTAAGGCACTGGATGACGTCCTACATCTTCTACTACCCGATTTTGGTTAAAAATCGGATTTGAGTGACTAATCGCATCTGGTAAAATCTCTTCTTTCGGCGTATGTACCATGGTGAATACAGCAGGTGCCTTGGACCCATTGGAGCCGTCTATGTGCTTCGGCGGTCGAGGTTCCCTCTTAGGATCGTCTGGTCTAAAATCCCAACATATCGCCAGATCCATGAGCGACATTGGCTTCGTGTTATAGCTACCGAGATCTGGTGCCGATGTTGATGGACGTTGCTTGGGATCTTTATCGCCATCAGTCTTCTTTGGATCACAAGTCTTGGGTCGGTGAACGCGCATCTTTGTACAACATGTGGGCCCTGATGCGCCGTATCCTTTCCACCCAATGGCGTATGGTTTAACAATTATGTCCGAATCCCGATGTTCGGCTATTTTCGTCAAGTGTCGATATCCCAACGTATCAGGTAACGGTTGATGTTCTAAATTACCGACGTGCATTTTCTTGGCAAACTGGAAATTTTGAGATACGTTAACTTGCGGTAGCTTTGTCCCGCTTTTTTTGTCACTTTTCATATCTTTTCGTATCTGTTCATTTTCCTTTGCATTTTCCGCAACTTTTCTCCAAAACTTGTCAGCCTCGTCTTCTTGTGGCCCGTGGATTTGTTCGACGGCGTCTTTCACAAGAAGTTCGTGCGTCTCATGCCGCTTGTCTGGGTCGGTCAGTGAGCCGGGCACGTAGGGTCCGTGGCCATCTGCCTCTACCGGCTCTTTCTTTACGTTTATCTCCAATGGGTCGTCCTCCTTACTTGATCGTTGTTGAGTAATTCCTTCAGCATGCGTATCATCACTCTCGACATTATTTTTATTGGTATCCTTATTGTAACAGACATGAAAACAATGAAAAAAACTAATGTAACAAACCTTTATCAATATCATTATTATAAAAAGCATTAATAAAAAAACAATATTAATTAAAGCAAAACCAACAATTTATTGCTCTCTAATATTATGTGCACCTACTTCGTCGTCTGATCATTTTGGAATCTTTTTGCGTTTGTGAACGTGATACGGGCATTGGCGTGGCTGAAATAAGTGAACAAAAATAAAATTAACTTAGATAATAAGTAATCAAATAATTAAAAATATTTTTTTAAATACAACATAAAGTTATAAGTTAATATGTGTACTATTGTACTGTGTGTGTGTGGATTATTGTAGTACCAACCAATACGTATTTGGTTATACAATAATCCAGCGGCGATTGTGCATGAGTGACATGTCTAGTAGGTACTCGGAAAAATACGAGAAGAGGCTGTAAAATTATATAGGTAATATAATATCATAATATTATGAATAATTTAGTCACTCAGCAAGCCGTGGTGGCCGAGTGGTTCGAGCAGTTACCTACGACGCAAAGGTCGCAAGTTTGAATCCCGACTGTACCAATGAGTTTTTTCTGATCTTAAGTACAGTGATTAGTCACACCACGAGCTTTACGGTGAAGGAAAACATCGAGAGCAAACCTGCATACGTCTCAGAAGAAATTCAAAGACGTATGTATGTATAGTTGTAGTAGTAGTAGTAGTAGTAGTCGTAGTGCTGGAGTAACGGCGATGGACTCGCTATCTGACACGTTGGCACCTAATATACCTCTGGCGGAAAGTGGGTGTGTGGGTATTACCTATACACCTCTGCCTACCCCTTCGGGGACCCTTGTGGGAAGGCGTGAGGATATAGTCACTCAGACCTGCTAGATCACTTAATATAATAACACGATACAGTGAACTACGGTACCTGTACATAATGTATTTAAGTGGCACATAGTAAATGCTGAAGCGTAACGTGAAACGAACTAAGCCAAAATGTAAAAGCTAAACAAACTAAAAATAACCGTATTAAGTTCACCCACTGCCGTCGTAATAACCTACTTATAAGAAAGTTCCAAGGCGATGTGGGTGTATGTTACGCACGCAGTCTCGCAATGAATTAAGCACAAAATAACAGGTCCTTTCGCGCGCAACTTGTCCACTGGTTAAGAAGTCGCGTGCGAGCGCGCTCACTCACCACGAATGTCTGCGGATCCTGCTCTGGTTCGGCATCCAGTTTTTTTCCTTTGGCGCGTTTCCCACCGCGCATGCGTGCAGATGCTGCAGCTGTGGCCACCGGCGCTGCTTTTGGTCTCTGCACACGGGGGTGTAACCAATCTGGGAACCTTCCATTCGGCGGCTCTTTCGCCAATTCCTCAGCTGCAATTAAATATTTGTTTTAAATGATCTTCGAATTCACAAAATGTCAGTGTTAGTCATTAATAAAATTCCTTTAATAATTAAACAGAAATATTAACATGCGTACAGCATGTTAATATTAATAGGCATTAATAAGTCATCGATTTTAACCCTGATCTTAATTTATACAAACATTCCGGTGATCGCAGGTAACCGAAGTATTCAATGACAGCGTCTGAATTACTACCTAACACGGTATTATTTGGAACGGGAACTGTTCGCGTGTTTGTTGACAAATAAATGACAATTGATTTTATATATTGAACAAGAAGACAATAGGATTAAACATGTACTAGATACTTTAAATACTGAAAATTACTAACGTTTTACACTTACCTGCTTACGTTTGAGTAGAAATTCATGAGCGTATGCATAGTCGTACTAGATTAACGGCATTGGACTCGCCACCTACACACCTCTGCCTCAACTTACATTCATTCACTTCCATACATTCACTTGCTCTAGAATTTTTCCATAAACCGATAAAACACACTCACTTGTTCATCTCTTGCAAACACCAGAACTTTAGCCTTTCCTGAGTTTAGGTGCAGCCCCTTCTTTTCACATTCTTCTTTCATTATGGTAACCAGTGTCTGCAATTCACGTTCATATGACGCCAGTAAAATTGCGTCATCGGTGTATAAAAGGACTGCAATGGCTATATAGAGATTTTACGGCATGCAGTAGAGAACTGCTCACCCCATATCCAGAGTCACTTTCGACTATATCGAATGCCTTTTTTAAGTCGACGAAAGCGCAAAAATCTGTGGTTAATATCCAAAATGTATTCCACCATTCCGTGAAGTGAGGTTTGATCCATGCATCTTCTTCTGGTGTAAATCCAACTTGGGATTCCCGTAGAAACCTTTCGGATTGCTCTTGCATAAATAGTAATGTACATATACTGCTACAGTATGTAAGGGAACTCGTCGTAATGAAAATAAACTTACCGACTTTTCTGGAGATTTTTCTAGGAAGATCCCAGGTACCGGTGTAATGACCGAAGCAGCGAGAGGTGCCACGTGGTGCGCCGGGCAGAAAGTGGCCATTCATATCGCAGATTGGTTTTGGGTTGGGTCGATACTCTACAGGGCGAGCACGCGTTGGCGCCCAGCGTGGGACTTCCCAGTTACCAAGACGTTTTGGCGTAGACTCTCTGTTAAACTATTAAAAATATTCTAAATATATTATCAATTAAATTACTGTACATATATTATATGTACAGTAATTTAATAAATATACACATTATATTTACTAATTATTACTAGGTCACATGTTTTGATATACGAGGTCATTCAGTGACCTCGTATATCAAAACCTATACCAAAACTAGTACAAAATTCCTTATGAAATATAAGGAATTTTTTATCACCCTAAAGTAGCTGCTGACAAAGTTGATCATAACTTTTTAGAAATAATTCCATTTGCATACCTGTAATAAAATACTTTCCTTATACTATATTATAAAATATGAATTATGTACTTAATTTTTGTTTATCCTATGATGCACGGAGTACGAGTTTTAACAAAAATATGTATAAAACAAATTTATAAATGCCACCCTTATTGAAAACGTATTATAAAGTCATTAAATACGTCGGTTGATTGCACTACAAGGCACGTGACTGTGGTGTCAACGCACGTGTCATGTTTGACAAACAATAATATGTCAACCCCTTGACGAAATAGAACGAAATTATCGTTCATTGCTAACATATCCCTCAAGGGGTAGGTATAGAGAGTAAAGCCCCGTTTTTCTCTTACTAATGAACATAGACATTCATTTGTCACTTTCAATCGTTGATATTTTAATAAGAAGTAGGTAATTTCAGCTTATAACTACGTATCTACGAGTCAGTGATCGAAATCCAAAGAAAATAAAAGCGTAAAGTGATTACGTTCCAATTACTTAGATTAAATTGATCGATTGGAATGAAATGGAAAGGAAAAAAAGGATGGGAATTTTGGGAGTACTTGAAACCAGCTGGTATTTATACCGATAAATTACTTTGGATGAAGCGAAGTTAACTAACCGATTTCTGTAAGTCTGGAGTACTGGCTATGACTGGCGCTCCCTCTGCCTTTCTAGTCCATGACTTTGGTAATAAAAGTCGGTGACTTTCTACTTGCATTCTAAACGCTTTAATGCTACAACCACCCCCGGAGGTGTCGGCAAAGGCGTTGTAACGACACCCTCATAAAATGTCGATGTGACGAAAATATCTTCTGTATTTTTAAGTTTATGTATGTAGTATGATCCTTGTGATTCACTTTTATGACTTAGGAAAATACTTATTCTTCGTTATTGAGTAAGTAAATTATCTTATCAATAAGCCTAACCAACCAGCTTATCTCGAACAGTAATTTACTTGGATAAGAGTTAGGTATTCCTACTTGATAATATAGATAGATAACTAAGCTAAAATTACCGTTTAATTTTTTTTACAAGAATCTAACAATAGCCCCATTGATCAGGTGTCGGGCTCACCCCCCGTCGCCTAGCGGGCGTAACAATAATCATCACACCCCACAAAGGGTTGCAAATTGTTATTTACCCTATACGTCATGCTTCCATTTGACTAAATTATAAATGTCCGCAATAATTTAGAATTATCTTGTCAACCTATTACAAGCGTACCCATATTTACTAAAGCCATTCAAACAAAGATCCTGGTCTATAACTTTAAGCTTTAACGTTAATGTTACATTGTACTTTACGTAAAATCTATAGCTTTACGGTGTAGGAAATCATTAGCAAGTAGCCTGCATATATCTGAGAAGAAAATCAAAGATGTAGATAAATTGGTAGGTACCTACCTCTTATTGTTTGGGATACGGCGACGGCGCCACTTTGATATCTAAATATACCTCTGGCAGAGACAAGGTGTTCTTATAAATCTACCTAACTCATCCAAAAGCCGTAGTGGCCGAGTGGTTGGAGTAGTTAGTAGCTTTACGGTGAAGGAAAATATCGCGAGGAAACCTGCATACTTCTTTCTACGTCTTTTGTTTAATGTGTTTCATAATTTCGTCATTGGCAGTCTCTAGTTTTCCTATTTTCCAAGGCCTAAGGCTAATTAATCTAATTTTTGGTGTGAATTCGTTAGTGGAAGTTGACGTGACGGTTATAAATCTTAGCATAGACCAAAAATGTCTGAAGAGAAATCCACATATCCATTTTGTTTTCTTGTAGACAACTTTAACAAATTGTTTCGCAAATCCCTACTTAAATTTATTATTACTGCGCAAATTGCGTAGGTTCATAATATCAAATTGGGCCATTATGAGAGCACGCAACAAAAAGGTATCGAAATAAATAAAGCCTGAACCTACATACGGTTCTAAATTTAGCGGGTTTGACAATGACAAAGGGATTGCATGACGTTACACGTAAGGACAATCGTTTATTCGAGCCGCAGGAACGTTGTAAGGAAATTATAAATGAAATAATGCCAAGTTCACGGCCATACGCCGTACGAATCGGGGAAAGGCTGGTTAGTTCCGGTAGTATTGTCATATGTACTTCAATTCAATTTGTTTTCTAGGTACTTATACTAGAAAGGTAGGGCTTTATACATATCTTTATCGACTTCAATAGTTACACAATACGGTGACCTATTTACAAGCTTTTATTTAACTCGTACTCGTATAGATATATGTAGTTTGTCAAAATATGCAACCATTTTTTTTTCTACTTCAACCTGTGTTTTTCTCGCTGTTGCACAAGAGCTCCGATAAGGGCAGTGGCATCAACAAAGTGGCATTTCGCCGGGATATATTTGAGGTTTTATAAATTGTCTCCGCCTATTCATATTTATCATCTGGGTTATTGGTCATGTGCATAACCTTATCCTAATACTTATAGATAATCGCATTGGGCGGAAACACGTCATATATCGTCACATCGTTGCGATCTTATTAATTACAAAGAATCTTACTTTAAAAAATATAAGCTGGTGGCTGTCGTTATGATTTTGATGACACGCAGCGGGTGTATGACAAGATAATAGCTGTTTCTGTGATTATATCACGACTATTGACTTTATTTTTCCATTTATGAGGGCCATAGGATGTCAGGCATGTCGTAAATATTTGCTCGTGGTAGTAACATGTGACATCATAATATTTCCTTATGATATTGTTAGGTTTAAGTACTTGGCGAAGCTATTTCAGATGACAATACGTAACACAGCAGTAGAACGATAGATAATTGATTGCCAAATTAAGCTTGTACGATAGAGTTTCATATAAGGATCCAAATGAATAAATTGATGAAGATGTTGATGAATCATTGCGCGAAATAAATGGAAAGAGGTCTGTATCATGGATGTGTTTTTATCGTGTAGGTACTTGGCAAGTACCTAGGAAATAATAGGACATGCATACAACATAATAGAACATTTATAAAGTTTAATATTGCTGACTGTTTAAAGACTTCACTCGGATCTTAGCCATCCATGGACTTGAAATCGCTGGTTGAATTCAGCAAATATTGACTCATTAGTAACAATACTTGATTATTTACTGATAGCAGCTAATAAATCTGTAGGATGCATAATCGAAAGTCTACGTCAGAATGTATTTGATACCGACAATTTCAAAGATTTTAATCGAATTAATATCGATTACCACTAATTTTGCCGCCGGGTTTTGACGTTTACCGGCAGCATTTCAGGTAAAATGCAGCCGGTATGAACGCTTACAGAAAAGGATTTTCTAGAGCCGCAGTTGTAGTTATAAACAAAACAACATTAAGTGTTATGACAGCAATTTGTGAAACCTCCTATTTAACGACATGCGAATTCAGATTTAAATTGTTAAGAATACTCAATGGATATACTGGGGAAAAAATAATCAGATGACTGGTAATATCTAGACATGGCATCGTATAGCTAATTTCAATAAGTGTATTAATTTCGATAGGCTAAAGTCATAAAAACAATAAATCAATGGGCTTTCTCACTTTTCAAATAAGTATCCCACTTTTCGCCGGAAGCTTAAGTGTCAATGTGACAGATGGCGATTCCATCGCCATTACACAAGCGCGACTATATGGGTTCGAACTTGCAATCTGTTTTTTGCAGGCAACTACTCGGACCAATCGGCCACCACGGCTACTTACTTCCTACGTACCTACGTATTTATAGGTAGGTAAGCAAACTATAAGAATAATCGAAATCGATTAATAATTTCGGTAAACTGATAGTATTTCCATTTGCCGTGGGTTTTGTTTGAACAGATGAAAACAATTTATTTAGGGGCTGTTCTTTGCAGTTATATTAATTTATACTTATTTTTAAATAGTAAAGAATCATCAAGGGTTCGCACTGTGACGCATTATTCAAGAGTATTAAAATGTCATATTTATAAACGTCGACTAAATCTGACTTTATCGACTCCACTCCTTAATCATGGGAAAATCCCCTGTGAGCTTTAGGTATCTACATACATACATTTCATCACGCCAAGTCCATCACGGGTTAAGCAGACGGAGTAAAGCGTCAGTTCAATCTTGTCTTTCAGACCTGTTTCACTTCATTCACATTTATCATTATGCTTTATTACGCCAATGAGATACAAGGTACCTGATACGAACAGAGTAAATACACATTCTGGGCCTACCTACATTTGCATTGTATAAATTACTGGTGAAACAGAAATGCAAGTATTGTCTATTTGGGCTATAAATATTTTAAGGTCGCTTGTTAAATAGTCACGTTTAGAATCACGACATTACCCCGCTCGGAAGTTTCCGACGGGCGGCGTCGCAGACACGCACGGAAAGTTTACCTTATCAGCCCGAACTAGTAAAAGCAGGGAAACTGATTACTACAGTGGCTAAAGACATATTGGAATGCTAGTTAGAAGCCTGCCAAATTTAATACGTGTGCCTGCCTCATATATAATTAGAACATGACTAGATATTAATTTAATTCGGATTGCTTTTATAACACTCGGTACTGAATTAAGTTCAATAATCAAAACTGATGTAGGTTTCCAATTATTTGCTAGAAAATTTCTACCTTCAAATATTTAACTAGTTTCTTAATGCCTACCAATATTGATTTTAACAAAGTTTCATACTAACAACAAAGTATTTTTTTTAGTTTTTAATTGGAACATACAAATCTTATCCAGTTAGGTTAGTAGGTAGTAGTACCTACATTGTATCATGCTAGGACTATGTAGTAAAGTGGAAACTTTGTGACTAAGGAGGAAACGGTAGTTTTGTATACGTATACAAAGTCTTAACCTATCAAAACAGACTTCCCCTGTTGAGCAGCTTCTTTAAATTTTGGGTTTACCAAAATGCTGAGTAAGCTGAACCCTAACGCGGCAAATTTGAGGCCGAATTGTTTTATTGTATTACAGAAATTAAAAAGACATTGACGTAAAAAGTAACAAATTGTAAATTTCGGTGGAAGTGCAAAATGGAATAGCCTAACTGGCGGAATATGTGTAAACCCCTCACTGACATCACTCTTCAACTTGAATTACCATATTTGAACTTTAGTTTAAAAACAATAATCTCATGATAATGAACGGAATTGATCAGCATGAAATGAACTACAAGTTATGTTATATAGATTCTGTATCTTTACGATGTCCAAGGATTGCGTAGATTATGCGCCATACGTCATAATGTCTAATCACCAGCTTACATATAGTCTCATGTTGCTCCATAACAACAAAAACAATTTATTACGGATACGCGAAACTATTAACTAACGACCAGCTAGATTGTCAAACAGGGATTACCAACGGACACAATGCCCTGAAAAATTGTCATTCTCTCGCAAATAAAAAACACCCCTCGTTTTCAATGATCCAATCCCACTCCAAATTTTAAATGCAATCCTAATTGAACTCTATATACTTTCAAATAGATATAAAATTGGTTCGATAAGGGAAATGGATGAGATGTTTACGATGTAATTGGATGTATCTAACTTGGATTAAAGGAATTACAATTTGTAAGCGAGTAAAAAACGCTCTGCGTTAAGCATGGTTGGGGCAGACTGCATGAGATGCAGGTGCATTATAACAAAACGCCATATTTGATGTAATGGATTTATTCAACGAGATGATTTGTCTAGAATTTACATAAACAAATCAATCGTTGTTTATCTGTACTGGCTGTCTTTGAGTTTAATATTTATATATAGGTACCACAGAGGTGAAAAATATGTACATACGTACATACATAACGGGGACACAGAAAGGGAAGAAGTGACAAGTAAAGTGGCTAAAACAAATTTCTATAAGTACCTATTTACAATAGTGATACCTACGCCCTATTTTTTGTTATATCATTTCCCGTAAAATGGAGTTTCAATATATTTTGTTAATGTCTATTTGATGATCCCATGTGGCGTACTATAACCTAAAAGAATCCGAAGCCGGCTATCAAACTAGATGTCCCAACAGATATTATCCTTCATAATTATTATATTTCATAATCCATATTTTAG
>JACCPG010005497.1:0-12939 GCA_016069955.1 Drepana arcuata
CGTGAAATATCAATTTGCCTCGGTATTGGACCACCAATAATATGATATAGTTATGCAATCATGGAGACTATCAAAGCGTCAGAATTGGAAGGGAACATACTCTAACGCGAAAATCGTCAAAACGTCAATATATGAACAGTTTCACCGATTAACAATATTAACGATAACAGATATTATTGGGGGCACATTCCGCACATTAGATGTACAAGAGTACATTTTAATACTTGGCTCATGAGCATAGTATCTAAAACATTACAGTTTAGCTCCCAAATTTCATTAGTCCAAAACATATGGTCAGGTCGTTTTATAAGTCTAGGTTGGGAGACCCCAAACTAGCATTGATGCATACATCCTTAAAAGCCTTAGCGTAAGAGGCAACACGGAGTGTGTCGAAGAAAAAATTTTGTGCATTCTTTATACACCACTTTAGTACCCACCGGAGAAAAATTTCGGTATTTTAAATTCTGACCAAAGATAATGTAGTAGCTGAGGACTGTATGAAAACAATTGTCGGTTATATGCGATTTCAGGAGACCACTACTCTTTAAATGCCGAGTGGGGATTTTATTTGGCGAGGAAAGATAACTGTCGCTATATAAAAATATTTGGATATTACCAACAAGATTTACTATATCTTCTGGAAAATTTTTCTCTCTGGTCCAAGGTTCTCACATTGAATCCTACTCGTACTTCCTGCGAAGGAGGAAGGAAGAAGCAGGTGCAGTGTGCACCCCCTAGTAGTCTAATATTTAATTGTTCAGATTTGCCAGGCAAGGTTGTAGGTTCACTGAGAGTGTAAGCCCTTTTAAAAGAATTTGGCAGACCAACTTTTGAAATTTGCAAACATATCCTGGTATAGGAAAAGTATATGAAGACATAATCGGTGCGCGAAAATATGAGTCTTATATATATATTTTCACTAGACTAATTCGGTAGGAGATGAAACGAGATCTCGAACATGTTTGTGGTAAACAAGCTTGTGTGTTTACTTTAATATGTAATCGGATACACAGATTAGAAAGTTATTTCGCCGCACGGCCCGCACGTGTATGCTTGGTCCCCTTTGGAACTAGGAATATGTAGAACAAAGCTTGGGGTGTCTAGAACCGATTCCAATACGCCCTGTTCTATCTATTATTTTCCGAATTTTTGGCTCCGTACTGATACTGCGGTGTATATGAAAACGTTTGAAACACGGCAACGGCAGAGCTTATTAGTGAGAACCTCTGCAATAATAAATATATAAAACATAAATAATAGTGTAAGTGGCATTGGCCGTTCTAATATGAAATATAAATAAATAACTAGGCCAGTTTGCCTGCTTGAAAAGTGTGCTAGTCATTTTAAATGTCGCTGTAAAACGTCGTGCTTGGCGGTTTTTATATTGTGTATTGACGCAACATATACATCACACTTACGATTGCGACCCTGCAAAGGGAAGGCTGCCTAGGGCTGCTTGTAGAAGCAGTAGCGTAGCCGCGTACTGGATTAATTACATGTCTTCTTGGTTCTGCGTTGTGCGCAAAAGTTATCATTTGCAGCTCTGCGAAGTAAAAGTAGCATTAGGACTGATTATAGATACAGCAATACGGCTACGTTGCGGGTTAGAGACGATTCTCCTTAGTTCCGCCCTTAGCGCAACGGTTGAACGCAGTCCGCAGAGAACCTTTTCGGTGGCATCATTCGATTGTGATCCTACAAAGGGAAGGCTCCAAAGAGTTGGTTATAGAAGCAGCGGCGGGGCCGCGTGCTGCATTAAAGATGAGCTACTCTTTGCGCAAGAGTTCCAAGTTTGCAGCTCTGTGAAGCGAAAGCTGCGTTAGGACTGGCTTTATAACAGCGAATCGGCCAACGTTGTGGGTTAGAAATAACACAATTTTTCTTGCCGCAACTCACGCATGGGTGGAGTGCGATCTGAAAGAAACCTTCTCAGTGCCACCATTCCCGGATACTTTTCAGTGCAGCCCAGCCGAGAGGTAAAAACTATAAGCCTTGAAGACCTTTTCATTCTCGGAATTGTGGAGCATTAGCCACTACTGCCGAGGTCTTTATTTAGATCTTCACGAAAGGGATCCCGTGGGGGTTCCTGAAGGGGTACACAGGAGTGGGCAGCATCTATACACCCATTTTAAGTGATATAATACAGGCAACGTGACAAATAGAGAGTCCATCGTCATCTCTCAATCACGACTTTGGTTTTTTATAACTATCTGTAATTACCATTAATAGTGTATACAGTTTTAATTAAAGTGAAATAACTAAATACGTCCTTAGTTTCTACTTAAACTTATGCAGGATTCTTCTTGATGTTTTCATTTACCGTAAGGCTCGTAAATGAATACAGGTATTGTTTAAACATATTAGTTACATTCATGGATATCTGACATAAAATAAAATTGATCAGCCACAATGCAATTTAAATAGAGCTACAGCATGGGTAGCCGAGATTTAAGCAAGTATCGAATTAAGGGCAGTCACTTGCTTAATTAAGTGCAAAACGAGGGTAGCGGAAGACTTTGTTTTGCACTAATCACCATTATGTGATAACGGGTGTTAATAATTATTGCCATAATAGACAAATAGTTGTCCAAATCGTGACATATCATGCATGACTTGACGGGATTAAGAAAATGGTAAGATTGACTGACCTGACACCATAGTACTTACGCTCGTGGCGTGATATACTACTTTTTTCCAACTATTTCGCTTATCTTTGCGCTTACGTTCCCGGCGACCACACGACGCGTTGAAAAGCCGACGACGATCCAGGGGAGGACGAGGGCTTAGGACAAGCTTGTATAGACAAGAATACAGCTATGCAGCCCCGTATTTTCGTGTTACACCAACGGGTCGAAAAACGCCAATGATGCTAGCGCGCCTTCGCGCCTGGCTGCTGATGGTTGAGAATAAATTATTAAAATACACAGGAAGGAGCTGCTACCAATACATAAGGGGAGGCTAAGTATGACGTGTTCACACCGGAAGTCGAGGTATGCTCTCTCAATTTGTAGGCTTGGAATAGGGTTCAAACAGCTTAATGTCTGTAACAGTTGATTTGATACATAGTGTCAGTCAGTTCAATAGGTAGTTGGTATTGGTAAAGTTTACCCAACCAAATTACGCACAAAGTTAAATCTGTTATTGATTTGTTTGTTGTCATATAGTAGATTTCTGAGATGAAGCTGTCTACTCCTCGATTCACCTTTATTTTATTCTTCCAGCTTCTGTTCTTGTTTAGTGACTTATTATTCAACTGCGTTAGCTTATTTCCGAGAAGTCGAAATAGCTTGCTGGTAATATTTATGTAAGTGAATAGCAGTTATTTATTCGTATATCAATTGATCTACGAATTTCAACCATCTTTCTCGTGTTCTACAATTAAATACCAATTCTCTGCCTCAGAGTCTGTCAAGCTTTTGGTGTGTAGGTGGCCATGCCATCCTGGTGCCAAATTATTGTTTTCAACATTTATTCGGCTACAGGATCTATTTCAATTCAGGCATGAATTTCTTTAATTTTATTTCACGTATCTATTTTTAACCAGGATGGCAAAATGAACAAAGATTGCTAGTTTGAATCCCAACTGTACCAATGAGTTTTTCTGAACTACAAGACTTACCTAAGTACAGTGATTATGTCAGACCACGAGCTTTACAGTGTAGGAAAACATAGAGAGGAAACCTGTATATTTTCGAAAAGAAATTCAAAGCCATATGTATAGTCTTGTTTGATTAATGGCAATGGACTCACCATTTAGAACTACCAAAAGTGATCCGACCACCGGCTAATGCGCACACCCAATAACCAAAATATTCACTGTCTGGTCACCGCCAACATTTTGTTTTCACCAACCAACTTATTATAAAGTTTTATACAGTTCACTAGTCTTATCATTATCTACTATTATTTATTATTATTTATGAAAGTATAAAAAATCATAGTACAGAACAATTTATTTCAGATTTCAAGACCTGTGCCTGGTGATTTCCATTACAACTATGTTAATGAACATTTTTTCTACATATATATTTCAGGTTTGTCTTGATATTATATTATGAGAAATCAGATAAGTTAAGCCATTCCCATCCTGGACATGGGTGTTTAATCTTGCAGTAGATACCAATAATTAACGTAAATGTCTCCATTTTGGCAGGCCGGGCTGTTGGAAGTACTTGCTCGAAAATTTCGGGTAGCTGGTGTGTTGTGTGCCACCTATATGGTGACCAGCGTTATCCTGCATGCTGTGTGGTTGCTGGACAAGTGGTCCCACCCTGACATGGAGTCTTCACCACTGCTCATACTGCTCTTCACTCTACACAGATGTTGTGAGATCATATTATAATAATATAAAGAATAATAAAAAAGCCGTGGTGGCCGAGTGGTTCGAGCAGTTGCCTGCGACGCAAAGGTTGCAAGTTCGAATCCCAACTGTACCAATGAGTTTTTCTGAACTTAAGTACAGTGATTAGTCACACCACGAGCTTTACGGTGAAGGAAAACATCGAGAGAAAATCTGCATACGTCTGAGAAGAAATTCTAAGGCGTATGTATAGTCGTGCTTGAGTAAGGGCGATGGACTCTCCATCTGTCACGTTGGCGCCTAATATACCTCTGGCGGAAAGTGGGTGTGTGGGTATTACCTATACACCTCTGCCTACCCCTTCGGGGATCATATTATATGTTAAGAAATTAATTATTTTAGAAACATTGTTACATTGTCACTACTGTGATTATTTCGTGAGTTGCCACCTCGTACAACTCTAGATGTATAATAATATATATATCTAGATGTATTTATCATAATATATATGTACACATATTTAGACTTACTTACATACGAAGAAGTATGTAAGGATCGTAGCAAGTGGAAAGAAGTGGTCTCTGCCTACCCCTACGGGATAGAGGCGTGATTATATCATACTTTTCAATCCGCATCAATAAGTTAGTTATAGGATTGGCAATGCACCACTATTTCTATGTTTGCCATACTTGCAGTAATGTGGTAAATTTTGTGTGCAGAATGTCCCTTATTAGTGATCCTAACCAGTTTAACTTAAAACAATTTATTTATTGATTACTTATTAGAATATGCATTAGAAGAGTGAGTAGTAGCCAATTACTCATTAATTAGATAAAAAAACAAGCATTAGATAAAAATTATGAAATCAAAATCAAAATATTTTTATTTCCCATAGGCCTAGGTGGGCACTTATAAAACGTTGAAAAAGGTGCACGGTTCGGGTTAGTCGCTTACATGAAGAAGAACCAAATCATTAGGAATGCAAACTGTATGTTCCAGATGTGCATTGTCTGTCACAATGTTAGTTTTATTGATTTTAATGAGTAATGTATTTTGTAAATGTATTTCAGTGTCGCCATGGTACTACTTCTTCTACAAGCGTGCCGCCTTGAGAGTGAGCGATCCCCGCTTCTATGAAGATATTGACTGGATCGATCAGCAGCTGCCAACTCGTTAGACACTGACTGTGCCGCAAAGACGCTATTTGACCTGATAACCAATGTACTATTGCTTTATTCATACTATTCCTTAAGATTTGATTTAGTTGGTTCTCCTTTGGAACTGTCGATCCTACAATCTTGCTAGTAATCCATCAAATCTTGGCAATAACTGGTGTTAGCACACCCGCATATAGTGCGTCAGTACACCTAAGTGTATTGCATATGTGGCATGCTTGCCAGACATATATTTGATCTCAGTTCTATGTGATAGTTGACCATATTGTTATTGTTCATTATAATATGAGTTTACTTAGTACTAGTTTTAATGAGTCGGTTAAGTTGTTTTGTTACATAATTTAATTTACTTAATGTATATACATATACTCCAAGCTGCAGCTACCCATTTTTAGAGATGCACTGTAAATGCCACAATAACTGATGTGATCTCTGCAATGGCCGACACTGTGTAATATATGATTTTAGGTATTTAATGATTTATTTAATTAACTAATCAACTCAAAGCGCATACACTTCGAGGGTCCATCGCAGGTACTCAAGCACGACTATACATACATGTATAGTTGTGCTTGAGTACCTGCGATGGACCTGCCATCTGTCACGTTGGCACCTAAAATAAATTCCGTTCAGTCTCCGGCAGAAATTGAGTGTGTGGGTACTACCTATACACCTCTGTCTACACCTTCGAGGACCCTTGTGGGTAGGCGTGAGGATATATAATTATTATTATGCTGATCACAAATGTGTAACCAAATCCAATGTATGCCGTGCATATTGTAATGATATTTTATGAATTATATTGAAAAAAAAAAAGGTTATTTCATTTGCTATACCTTTGATATGATTGAGTATAATAAAACGACGTTTTCCAAAAATTAAATTTGGCTAGATTGATTTAGGTTCGAGTAGTTGCCTGCGACACAAACATCGCATATTCGCATACTTATTTGTCATAAATGAATCTCCTTCAGAGCAATGGCAGGATGAAAATTCGTTCGAAAAAAATATTTTTTGTGTAAATAATAAAATATCGTAATTCGTCCAAGTGGTTGAAGTAAGCATTAGTGTTTGTATTTATGATCAGGAATAAAAAGTATTAAGCCAGAGGTACGAAATGGTACACTGGCTTTAGGTTGTCGTATTTGGTGTGTTTGTATCTGTATATCACCCCCCGCCACACGTGTCGCCTGGCCTGGATGTGACGCAGCGAAGGTGCTGACACAAGTAGCGTCCCATATCAAGCTGCGACCTTTCGCCCATGGAACCAGTGTAAGGCCATCGGGCCTCTTGCCGTCAACACGACTATTCATTCAACTATTCGACTATTCATTGTCAATCAATACTCGTATATGAGTCATTAGGGACGTTATCTCCATTTTTTGCTTGCAAATCATCAACGTAAAGATAGATCTCAAATAAAACGCTAATTTCTCATTCATCACTCAATATGTTTTGCCGAGTAGCAGCGCATGTTTCCGGTATAAGTACTTATGATTGATGACGACATGATGAAAGTGGTATATTTGAACAAAAGTAATATGCGTGTATTTAAAAATATATATTACTCGCACAAACTATAATCTCATTATTACATACCTTCAGAAATTAGGCGATGTCGAAACAGTGAATATCAATTTACTAAAAGGAATACTGCCGGTGTACAGCGACACGAATCTATCGAGAGCATTGCGCAACCAAGTATAGTACAAGCGGCTCACTCGGCTCGCTCGCCTCGGCAGGCAGAGAAGGTCGCAGCGGTCGCGGAGACGGCGGAGAGGATGGAGACGGTGGAGACGGTGGAGAGGGCGGGCGGCGTCAGAACTTGGTGCGGCACAGCGGGCAGTTGGACTTGTTGCTGGACAGGAACCACTTGCGCTGCGGGACACCACGCGCCACCATCGGTACCGGCTCGCCACTCGCCACTCGCCACTCGCGGCGGACGCGGCGAGGCTTACCAGGCATTCCATGTGGAACTTGTTGCGGCAGGTGCGGCAGTAGGCCTTGGGCAGGCGCCCCGACGACGGCTGCAGGCGGCAGTAGCACACGTAGCACTGCGGCGCCGCCTGCACCTTGGCGCTCAGCATCGTCAGCCACATGCGCAGCGCCGTCAGCAGCGAGCCGCCCTGAGCACGCCGCGGTCAGCGCTGGGCGGGGGAGGGCGGAGGGGAGGGCGGAGGGGGAGTACCTGGTGCGCGAGGTACACGGACAGCCACTGCGTGTTGGCGGCGGGCGCGGGCTCGCGCGAGGCGGTCAGGCGCGGCGGCACCAGCGGGTGCTCGGGCGACATCTCCACGCGCAGGAACACCTCGCGGCCCTCCAGCGAGCACACGCACAGCACCTCCTGCGCCGCCCACAGCACCTGCACCTGCACCTGCGCCCCGGGCAGCTGGCCCGCGCCGCGCTGCACGCGCTGCAGCTGCTCGCGCACGGCGGCCGGCGCCACGTAGGCGCGCACCAGCCGCTGCAGCAGGCGCGAGGCGCCCGCGCCCGCCGCCCCTCGCCACGCGCGCGCCGCCGCCCCGCCGCCCGCGCGCGCGCCCACGCACACGGCGCGGCACGCCAGCCGCCCCGCCGCCGCGCCGCCCACCGCCTCTGCCGGGCGCATCGGTCGATAGAGCGAATCGCAGACACCGGTCACCGGTCACCGTAGCGTAGACATCAAAAGAAGAAAAAAGCTTTAGAATATCGTACGGGAAATTTCTTTGTAGATTATGTTACGGCATTGAAACGGCATAACATACTGTCATTAGAAAATATACGCATTTTTCTAGATCAAATTCTTCTATTTAAAATAGTTAATATTAAAATTAACTCTGAACCACCACACCAACATGCCGGCAAGACTAAGGTTCTGGTATTCGAAAGAGATGAACGAGTGACCGAGTGTGCTATATCGGTAAATGGGCAAATTATAGAGCAAGTGAATGAATTTGTATATCTAGGAAGCATGTTCACACGAGATGGAAAGTATAAAAAGGATATTGAAAGAAGGATAACTGCCGGAAATAAGGTGAATGGAGCCATGTCGGCGTTGATGGGCAGTAAAAGTCTGAGCAAGAATGCTCGAGTTGCTGTCCACAACGCGATATTGGTACCTACCTTATTGTATGGCAGCGAATCCTGGGTATGTCAGAGGAAGTATGAAAATAGCTTGAATGCAGTTGAGATGCGATCTCTTCGAAAAATGTGCGGAGTAACGATATCAGATCGAATCCGCTATGAAGAGATTTGCAAATCAACTGGCGTGAATGAGGGCGTGATTGTAAAGATGAAGAAAGACATGTTACGTCGGTTTGGACACGTAGAACGCGTAATGAGGTAGTCACCGTGGTCGCAATAGTGTTGCACTTGCAGGAAGGCGGGGGCCAGGGCGGGCGGCGGCGGCGGCGCGGCAGGCAGCAGCTCGCGCGGCAGCAGGCGCAGGCCCGCCGCCAGCAGCGCGCCGGCCGGGCGCCAGGCCGCCAGCCGCCGCAGGTAGTGCTGCGCCAGGTCGCCGCGCGCCAGCGCCTCCAGCCGCGCCAGCGCGTCCGCCAGCAGCAGCCAGCTCACGCACAGCCGGTGGCTGTCCGTGAACGGCGCCAGCTCGCAGGTCTCCAGCCCCACCCTGCGCGAGGCGAGGGCGGCGAGGTCGGCGAGGTCAGAGGCCCCGGCGCCGGGCGGGCCGCGGGCGGGCACCTACTGCACGTGCTCGAGCGCCACGGCCACCGTCTCCTCGAGGTCCCGGTAGGCGGGCCGGAGGTACTCCAGGCACAGCTCGGGCGGCGCCCTGTCGACCGCGTCGTCGGCCGCGCCCTCGTCGCTCCACGCCGCCAGCTTCGCCGCTGCGCACGACGAGCGTGAGTACGGGGCGCGTACGGCCGGGGAGGGGGGGGGCGGCGGCGGGGAGCACTGACCGTCGGCCAGCACCAGCGGCTCGGCCAGCAGGCGCAGCATGGCGTGCGCGGCGTAGGCCAGGGCGGCGTGCGCGGGCCGCTGCAGCGCCGCCGCGGCGCCCAGCGCGGCGGGGCGCAGGTCCAGGGCGGGCCGCGCGCGCGCCCAGCGCAGGTGCCGCGCCGCCCGCCCCAGCGCGCCCAGCGTGAGCGCCTGCGCCACGCTCACGCGCGGAGATGACCACTCTGCGCCGAACCGTTTCGTTATAATCGGGGCAGCGACTACGTCGGAGCAACCGCCCGCGGGCACGCACCCAGCACGTGATGCAGCAGCAGGGCCAGCTGGCGGTGCAGGGCGGGCGCGAACACGTCCAGCCACTCGGCGGCGCGCGCGGGGCCCCCGCCGCCCCCGCCGCCCCCGCCCCCCACGGCGGCCTCCATGGCCACGAACAGGCGCAGCGCCGAGCGCGCCAGCAGCGCCATCTAGGAGCGGCCGAGGTGAGTATCGCGAGCGCAGTGTGCGCGCCACTCATAATGCCTTCTAATGAGCATGACGCTATATTTTTAAACATTACTATTTACCAAAACACCTGTTTCCGTAATAAACTAAGGCTTAGCGTAATTTATTTATTTATTTGTTTATGGATCTCCAACAAAGGTTACACGAAAAGTACACGAACATAATGTTTACAATATTAGACAAGCGTGTCCCTTCAGTTACAGGAGACCACGGCATGCATTTATATACAGTCGCAACGGGAAGTTTGGCTATATAAAAATAAAAATATAAAAACATTATAAAAAAATACAAACTAATTATTTTGTTTAAACATTTGAAAGAAAACAGCATTAAAACTGCAAACAATGGCATGATGAATAGACAACACACAATAAAAATATTAAGATTAAACATTTAAAATATCTATCAATTGTTTTTTATAATTGGGGAGTCGGTCACATATGTCAAGGTCGTGTAACTTAGGCAGTGCATTATACTGCCTACACACACACACACCCTTGGAACAGCGGCGTCATATCCGAGGGCACATCGTAATGGGTATTCCAGACTATGCTGCCATATTCAAGGATGGGTAGAACGAGTGAATTGTATAGGTTCATTTTGGTAGATGATTTTCTTAATTCTTTGATATTACGTATAACAAATCCTAGCGCTTTAAAGCGTTTTTGAGAGAGGTAGGGCATAACGGGTTCCCCGTTCGAATTTGGAGCTGCCCGACTGGGGCAGGACCTCCACCCTAGAGAAGGCCGTAGCCAAATAACACAATTTATTGTGTTGTGTTCCTACGTGGTGAATAAGGTTTCCAGTAATGAGAGCATATCAGATCGAATCCACTATGAAGAGATTCGCAAATCAACTGGCGTGAATGAGGGCGTGATTGTAAAGTTGAAGAAAGGCATGTTACGTTGGTTTGGACACATAGAAAGGATGAGTGAAGAAAGATTGACGAAACAGATATATAAAGCAAAAGTGTGTGCAAGAAGAGGCAGAGGAAGGCCACGTTCCAACTACCTGGATCAAATAGATCGGACTCTGAAGGACGGGAACGTTAAGAGTACTCGAAACTCGAAACTCAAGCGATAGTACGCGCTATAGTAAGGTACATAAGGTTCATATATGCTCGCTGCTCGGGAGCGGCGCGTGCGCCCTGTTGCCGCACGGTGTCGCCACATGACAAACGTTTATAATAATGTTTAGATCTTATTTTTCAATTTTGGCTTCTACTGTATTAGGCACAAGCGGTCACCTTAGTGGAGCCCCACTGGTGTTTGCTCTCATATAGGGAGCCCACGAGCGAGCAGAGGGTGATGGCCGCGAAGTCCCAGTGATGCGGCTCCCACTGCTCGGACGGCTCGTCGTCGGCCGCGCCGCCCGCCCCGGCCGCGCCGCCCGCCCCGGCCGCGCCGCCCGCCCCGGCCGCGCCGCCCGCCCCGGCCGCGCCGCCCGCCCCGGCCGCGCCGCCCGCCCCGGCCGCGCCGCCCTCCACGGCGCTGGCCAGCCACTCGGCTATGCACGCGTTGCTGAGCACCATGCCCCAGGTGGCGGCCCCCACGTCCCTGCGCACGAGGCCACGCCGGTGAGGAGGCGCCACCAGGGAAGTCTCTGGGACGTGCAGAGCGGGCGCCGTACGCGTCGTGCAGCAGGATGTAGCCGTGCTGATGGTACAGGCGCAGCAGCGGCTCCGGCCCCGACGGCGCGGGCGGCGCGGCCGGCAGCTGCGGGTGCGCCGCCTGCAGGCAGCGCGCCGTCTGCAGGTACAGCGCGCGCCGCCCGCCGCCGAGCGCCGCCAGCGCGTGGAAGTAGCCGCTGCCCGTGAGGGCGGGCGGCGCGGCCGGGGCGGGCGGCGCGGAGGGCGCGCGGCGCGCCCAGTGGGCGGCGGCGTAGGCCCAGTAGTAGCCCTCGGCGGCCGCCCGCTCCTCCAGCAGGGCGGCCACGAGCGCCCGCTCCCGCTCGCCCGCCTCCAGCGCCACCGCGTCCACGAAGGTGTCCAGTTTCCGCTTCGTCTCTCGGAGAAGGTCGTAGTGCTCCCACTGCAATCGAACAATCGCAGATTGCGATCGGCGCCAGCGAAGCGGGCCGCAGTCGAGCACGCTAGCGAGGCCCACTTACGAAGGCGTACCCCTCGTGCAGCGCGGCCAGCACGGCGCAGTCGTGCAGCGCCCGCGCCAGGTGCGCGCGCAGGTCCCGGCGCCGCAGCAGCGCCCGGCACCAGGTGCAGGCGTCGCCCCGCGGCCGGTGCAGCAGCGCGGCCCGCAGGTACATGGCGCGCAGCAGCAGCTCGTTGGCGTACGACACGAACTCCGCCTTCGTCAACTCGTCCGCGTCGGTCGCGTCGGCCCGTTCGACGACCGCTCTGATGGCGTCGTTTTCGTCGTCGAACGGGCAGTTGAGCCTGTGCGTGATGCAGTCGAGGCGCAGGGCGCGCATCTCCACCGGCGCGGCGAGCGCTCGCCGCCCGCCCTCGTCCACCGGGGCGGGCGGCGCCCCGCGGAGGGCGGGCGGCTCCGTCTCCTCCAAATACGGGGCCAACGACACCACGTGCTCGATCTCGTCTACGTTCAGCTCCTCAGTTCTGAAACATAGACATTCACACACGGCATAGACATTCTCCGCAGTCGAGGGATCTATTGCATTAGAATTGGCATATATATAGATTAGCATTGAGTGACTCACGGCGCCCCCAGTTTGTCCAACATGAGCGCCCGCGCGCCGTCCAGCAGCCGGCGCCGCAGCTCCTCCGCGCCGCCCAGCGCCGCCGCGCCGTCCAGCCACGCGTCGCGCACCGCGAGCCACGTGCCCGGCGTCAGCGCGCCCGCCTCGGCCTTGGGGGAGGCGAGGGTTGGCAGGCGGGCTCGCGCACTGAGCGCCGGAACCCGCCCGGACTCACGCGGTGGAGCAGGTTGACGCGGAACAGCTGCAGCAGCAGTTCCACGTAGGACTCGCCGGGCGGTGCGCTGGCCACCCGCGCGGCCACCAGCGCCGCCAGCGCGGCCAGCGGCTCCGGCTCTTGGCGCCCCGCGCTCAGCGCCGCGTTCAGGGAACCGAGCAGCTCGCGCACGGCCGAGTCGCTCA
>JACCPG010005511.1:0-44309 GCA_016069955.1 Drepana arcuata
TATATATTATTATATACCATTAGAAGTTTTTGTAGGTACCTAAGCACATCACCTTGCAAGTTTGAATCCCGATTGTCCTAATGAGCTTAGTAAAGTACTCAAGTTCCAAGTAAAAAGTAAGGCTTGTTTTACACCTAACGGTAAACTATCTTTCGTATGTTTGGAATGTTCACTGAGTGTTAAAACTTTCAGCACAATTCACACGAGAAATGAGAGTTACCTTGATGTTGAAAGTTTCATATAAAAGTAGTACATTCCAGTAATCATGTATCAGTTCGTGCTTGGTCATTGTAAAAAGAACACAAAATGTACAAACAGGTAATTTTAATATTCTATAATTTTTATTAAAGTCTTATTTATTATATATCTAACCGAATGATTATATTTTCAATAGATTATAGAAAAATTATAATTTTGGTACAGTCCTAATTCAAGCATAGTACTAATAAGTACTATTTACTGTTAATTATAGTAGCCGTGATGGCCGAGTGGTTCGAGCAGTTGCCTGCGACGTAAAGGTCGCAAGAACTTAAGTACAGTGATTAGTCATACCACGAGCTTTACGGTGAAGGAAAACATCGAGAGGAAACCTGCTTACGTCTGAGAAGATATATGTTATTTGAGAAGTCTGAGAAGTCTGAGAAGATATGTGTCGTGTATTTTATATATGTTAAGGACTTTTAATTTCTTCTAGTCTCAGGCTCTTCTCGGTGAGACTAACCACTGTACTTAAGAGCTGTAGTGGCCGAGTGGTGCGAGCGAATTCTAATAGTAATAATGAGTTGTTTGTATGTCATATAAATATATAAACTCGGGATTCGAAGCTGTTTATGAGGATAGATTGTCTTACAAGTACTAGGTGTTATGTGGAAAGTGGACAATCATAGATACGCTTCTGTTTAGCTTCTTAGAATCCTTTGGGAGACACTTGAATAGACGCCAACTTATGGATCTAATGCGAATATAATATTCAAAAACGAATTGTGAATTTTATTGCAGGTGTTGTTATTAGCAGCAGTGATATGTGCAGTATTCGCACAGTCCGGCCACGAGCACGGCCACCACCCCGCGTACTCCTCGCAGTACCTACACAAACACGACGGACATGCAGAGGTCATCACCTTCAAGGACAAGCACGGACACGAGCACCATGACTACTACGTGAGCAGCTACTTACTAAATAAAGTTTTGGGTAATAATAGAACAAGCATTAATCACATTCATTATTATTTTAGACTCACCCCGAGTACAAGTTCGGCTACAAGGTGGAGGACCCCCACACCGGCGACAAGAAGAGCCAGGAGGAGCACCGCCACGGGGACAAAGTGACAGGCTTCTACTCCCTACACGAGCATGACGGCTCCGTCAGGAAGGTCGAATACAGCTCTGACAAGAAAGAGGGGTGTGTAAAGACTATGCTCAACCCATACGCGAGCAAAATATTTTTTTACCGAAATACGTAATACTATAATCGTTCGCTCAATTTATTCCAGATTCCATGCCACTGTGAAGCATGAGACACACCACATAGTTCCCGAGAAGCATCATCACCATCACGAAGAGCACAGCAGTTATCATCACCATTAAGAAATAGTCCTCATTTGTCATTATCTGTTTAATTTTATTTTAACGAATAAAGATTTTGTTATTTTTCATGTTAACTTATACTTTGATTTACGTAAAATTTCCTTTGATTTTCGTTTACAGATGTGATTTCTTTGGATACGATAATAGTTCAAATTGCGTCGATTTTAAAAAACTACAAATTCAATTATTTCCCTCACGCCTTCCCATAAGGGTCCCCGAAGTAGGTAGAGGTTTATAGGTAGTACCCACATTCCTCCAGAGATATATTTAAGGTGCCAACGTGACAGATAGCGAGTCCATTGCCGTTACTCAAGCACGACTATACATACGCCTTTGAATTACTTCTCAGACGTTTGCAGGTTTCCCCTCGATGTTTTCTTTCATCGTGAATCTCGTGGTGTGAATAATCACTGTACTTAAGTTCAGAAAAACATATAAGTATAGTAAGAATTTTAACTTGCGATCTTCGTGTCGCGGGCAACTACTCGAACAACTCGGCCACCACGCCTTCTTCATTATTTTCCAATATTATCAATGCCAAGTGGTTTATAGAAGTTTATAATGGAAATACACAATCTCTCTGACTACCAGTTATTTATTTATTAATTTAACAACATACTTGAAGTCGATGAAATTAGATCACTACAAATTCCAGTAGTTGTATCAGAGACGCCGACAAAAGCCTTAATACCTAAAACAATATTTTTTTTTTAATTAAATTTTACCTTTATTGAACCCACTGCCGAGCATAAGCCTTCTCTTTTTATTCTGAATGTTAGTATACAAATTACAAGATTAAAAACATAATATACTCTATACTCTCTGCCTACCCCGTTAGGGACTTGGCGTGATGATATGTATGTATGTAAAAACATAATGATATTGGAATTCTTGCCGGTCGTTGACAATAATTTTGGTTTGTGCCAAGTTTAATAAAACTACTTTAAGTAATATCTCAATATTCACTTCACTAAAAAGTGTTTTTTTTTTCCATTTGTTACAATTTCATTGAGTCGTGGTTTCCAAGTGTATTAATCCACTCGGATACCACGACCTTACCTAAAAACCTAAAAAATCATCTGTAATGCCTACTGTAGCGGTTCGCATCAATAAGCTTTTTTGTACTTAAGTGCGGTGGTGCATTACACCAGCTACTTTACGTTAAAGTAAAATGTCGATATTTGGTAATAATTCACGATTGTATATGATTATGTAGAATGTGAACTGTAAAGTAAGTGGTTAAGAAGCAGTCACCGACTCACCTTTTATCACGTTGGATCTGACCACCCTTGTGGGAATTCATCATTTCATTCATTCATCATCAGCCCACTCTAGTCCACTGCTGGACATAGGCCTCCCCTATAGTGGGAATTCGTGGAGGTATAATTAAGAAGGAAACCTGCAAAGAATTCAAAGGCAAATTATGTATTAGTCGTGCTGAGTACGGGGCCATGCGGCCATGGACTCGTCATCTGTCACATGTATCTCTGGTTGAACGTTTGCCTACCCCTTGCGTTGGAGTTTTTGATAGTTTTTGTTTAATGAAATACTAGTTTTCAAAATAGCTTGAATGCAGTTGAGATGCGATCTCTTCGAAAAATGTGCGGAAAACGATCCATCGATTGACGAAACAGACATAAGAAGCAAAAGTGTGTGCAAGAAGAGGCAGAGGAAGAAACGTTCCAACTACCTGGATCAAAGACAGAGATAGTAAAGAGTACTCTCTGCCTACCCCGTTAGGGACTCGGCGTTATGATATGTGTGTAGTTTTCATTTACATTTCTATTACTATATTCAATTGTCGAAATAATATGTATATGTAATTATATAACATAAAAGTATAATTACGTATGTTCTTCCGTAAATTAAATGCATTTGATAATGATTCGTTGTTCCTCTATTAGCTTTCCGCTTTTCAGCATAGAGCCTTCCCGCCGTCATCGGTGAATCCGCTCATACATATTGGACCAAGTTTCCTAAGTACTGCAATAATTTGCCAATATTTGCACATTTGCAGCTGTTTTTTTTAATAGAGTGTGAATAGATTAAGCGAATAATATTAAATTGTTCTTGTCGTCGATTTTTGTATTAGTAATTGAAAAAAGTGAAATAAATGTATAACTGGAGTATTTTTTATTTTCTATACATTAAACAACAAACTATAATTAGAAGTAACAATCATGTTATGAGAAGACCTTTAATGGTGATGATGTTTCTCAGGAACAATGTGGTGTGTTTCATGTTTCACGGTGGCTTCAAAACTGTGAACGAAAAAGGTAACTCATTACTTTCATATCACAATTACTTTAGTAAATGCTGACAATAATCATATAATTATTGTAAGAAGATAATAAAGAGTGATAATATCTGTTTTTTGGGGATTTCAAAGCTGGTCAATTAAAAAATATCGATAATAATTATTTATAAGTACAGATATCCACAAGATGCTTACCCGGTTTTCTTGTCAGAGCTGTATTCGACCTTCCTGACGGAGCCGTCGTGCTCGTGCAGGGAGTAGAAGCCAGTCACTTTGTCCCCGTCGCGGTGCTCCTCCTGGCTCTTCTTGTCGCCGGTGTGGGGGTCCTCTACCTTGTAGCCGAACTTGTACTCGGGGTGAGTCTATAATAATAATGAATGTGATTTATGCTTGTTCTATTATTAACCACAATATTATTTAGTAAGTAGCTGCTCACGTAGTAGTCATGGTGCTCGTGTCCGTGCTTGTCCTTGAAGGTGATGACCTCGGCGTGTCCGTCGTGTTTGTGTATGTACTGAGAAGAGTGGGCAGGCTGGTGTCCATGTCCGTGTCCTGACTGCGCAGATACTGCACACACCACAGCTGCCAAGCACAATACCTGCAATTTTCACAAAGATATTAATGTTGATATATATACATATATCTCCAGGTCTCCCCACAACCGTACCTGAAGGATATCTAGTCTCTCTTTCACTGAAGATATGCCAGGTAGAAAATTTTTTAATCTTTACATGGTATTAATTAATGAAGTCGCTACCGCTGTGTGTTTGTTCCCTTTGATTTTTTAAACTATCTAACGGATTTTAATGTTTTCAGCATTATATAGAGTGATACAAAAGAAGGTTTTTATGTATAATACATGCCTATCATAGAAAAGCTTTTTTTTATTTATTTGAAGATTTGTACGTAACGAACATATTTTTGTGCACTTAAATCGCAAGCGCTGGTTTAGCCGTACGACATAGATCAAATTAATGTATTATGGAATTGTATATCTTAAAAAAATCGATAAAAACGGTCCGCAAATGGTGCATCATTATTTTTAAAGCACAACCTACAGTAACCATTTTTATCTTTACATATTGCTAGTATCTACATTGCACCCGTGCGAAACTGGGGCAGGTCGCTAGTATTTAATACCTTTATAGTCTAGAGAGAACTGGCGCTCTATTCTCTCTGCCTACCCCGTTAGGGACTTGGCGTGCTGATATGTATGTGTATATTCAGTCACCGTTTAACTAGAAGGCACGTCTCTCTTCAAATGTCATATGTAACGTATGTAGGAATGTTTTCCTTCACCGTTAGATAAAAAAGCAATAAAATTGTAATCTTCTCGACTTCACTGTACAATTTTCTATGAATGTAAATATAATATAACAATAATGCAATAATTATTTATCACATTACCTTTGCGAACATTTTGTTAATGTTTGAACGTTGTCCGAGTGTGAACTGATACTCGATTTCTGAAATTCAATTCTTTTATAACGAAAATATTTAAATCCAAGGTAAGGTCCATTTCACCCACTTCATTCGGGTTATAGGCCTTTGCGTAATTACCGTGTAGTAAATGCAAAAAGCATACAAATTCACATACGAATTACTTTTTCACTTTCCGTGCTATTTCGACTAGTAGGTATACATGCATTAAAGTTATTACTTACAACTATATTATCACACCTTTCCACAATGGTCCCCGAAGGGGTAAGCAGAAGCGTATTGGTACCCAGACACCCATTTTCAGCCGGAGGGATAGTTTAGGTGCCAACGTGACAGATGGCGAGTCCTTCACCGTTACTGTCGTCACCGTACTGCCGGTACCGTAGTCGTGCTTGACGACTTTTACATGCCTATGCCTTTTAATGTCTTCTTAAACGTATGCAGGTGTCAATAATCACTGTAGTTCAGAAAAACTCACTGGTACACGCGGGATTCGATCTTACACTTTGTGTTGCAGGCATCTGCTCGAACCACTCGACCACGACGGCTCTTACCATACAAACTCCGTCATAAGATGATTAATAAAAATACATTTATGGAATTTATAGTGTTGTTCGTCAATAGATCACATGTTACATCAACCATAATAAAACTATTATCGCCATCGTATTGTATGAAACTCAAAGCTCTACCTGTAAATGAATACCTGTAATAGATATATACCACGATTCGTTTGTTAAAAAGCGGTCCATACTTAAACGTCTGTCTAGTTTAGAAATATAGTTTGTAGCCTAAGCCTAAGCCATCTAACAATTACTTACTTGGTAGATGATTATGGTAGATTATATAGCATGTATGAAGAGACTGATGAATGTGGACGAAGCGAAAGAGGTATGTAAGTCTAGAGAGAACTGGCGCTCTATACTCTCTGCCTACCCCGTTAGGGACTTGGCGTGATGATATGATGATGATGATTATTGCACATGTTTTTTTTTTTCTCTTTATCGGTCAGCTGCATGTTAGTATTTAACTACATATGGTGTTTACCTATAAGTAATTGTTACACTTTTTTTGTTTATTTTAGTTTGTATCTTTAGATTTAAGTTTGGTGTAAACAATTGTTGGTGAACCAAATAAATAAAAAATAATAAAAAAATAAAAATCAACTGGCAATTGTTATTACCAACTTTCCGAAACTTGCAGGTTTTTTTTTTGTACCACTTGGGTGGCAAAAAAGCATGCGGTCCGCCTGATGGTAAGCGGTTACCGCCGCCTATGGACGCTTGCAACACCAGGGGTATCACTCGCGCGTTGCCGACCCTGCAGGAATCTTTTCACACCCATCTTGAAGAACTCCATGCTGTACTCTCCAGGGAAAACCTCAACGGGGAGCTCATTCCGGTATCATATTGTTGCTCGGGCGGTTACTCGCCTCAATCTTGGCTATGAGTAAGGTTTATATTATGTATATGTGTATAGTATATTATGTATCTACAGTAGCGATATTGCCGCAAGTTACAATGTTAACAGAAGTACAGTACAGCGGTTCTCCCCTTCAAAATTTGAGCTTTCAGAGTGGAGCAGTAGTTACCTCCACCTTAAAGAATATTGTATCCAAATAGTTCTTCGTCGTCACACAAGCACGACTATACATACGCCTTTGAATTGCTTCTCAGACGTATGCAGGTTACCTCTCGATGTTTCCCTTCATCATGAAGCTCTTCATGTGAAATCCGGGTACTTCAGTTCAGAAAAACGCATTGGTACAGTCGGGATTCAAGCTTGCAATATTTGTGTTGCAGGCAACTACTCGAAACACTTGGCCACCACGGCTCTACTCAGTTTTAAGTAGAGAGAAGAGCGTAATAATAATTTTAAAATGGTAACATAATCTCTATGAGATCAGACATAGAAAAAAACATTGACAAAAAGTATACGTTGTTTTAGGTCTTTTTTCCATAATATATTCGATAACAAGTGTCGAAAACAAATGAAAGTGTAATTAATAAGAAATCAACACATTCTAACCTTGATATTGAAAGATTGATATAAAAGAAATACATTTCCAATAGCGTGTATCAGTTCTGACTTGTTCACTGTAAACGAGACACAATCACAAAATGTTCATAAAGGTAATCATTAAAAAATATATTTCCAACACATATTAAACAAATGCGAATGAACAAATGGTGCTGAGACGTGAATTTATGACAACAAGGTATTTTTCTATCGCAGGCGTTGTTGTTAGCTGCAGTAATATGCACTGTGTCCGCTCAATCTGGACACGGCCACCACCCCGCGTACTCCTCGCAGTACCTACACAAACACGACGGACACGCAGAGGTCATCACCTTCAAGGACAAGCACGGACACGAGCACCATGACTACTACGTGAGCAGCTGCTTACTAGATAATATTGTGGTTAATAATAGAACAAACATTAATCACATTCATTATTATTCTAGACTCACCCCGAGTACAAGTTCGGCTACAAGGTGGAGGACCCCCACACCGGCGACAAGAAGAGCCAGGAGGAGCACCGCCACGGGGACAAAGTGACTGGCTCCTACTCCCTGCACGAGCATGATGGCTCCGTCAGGAAGGTCGAATACCACTCGGACAAGAAAGAAGGGTGAGTTTAGCCTTTATGTTATTGCATTTATCAGGTTTGTCTATAACTACTACCTGGATCAAATTCGATCGGACGCTCAAGGACGGGAACGTCAAGAGTACTCGAAACCGACGAGCATTTATGAAGAGACTGATGAATGTGGACGAAGCGAAAGAGGTAGTAAGTTTAGGGAGAACTGGCGCTCTATAATCTCTGCCTACCCCGTTAGGGACTCGGCGTGATGATATGTATGTATGTACTACCTAGCTTCACATAAGCGACGGTGCCTTTATCTATCTTCCCTAGAGTAAAAGTTTTTTTTTTCAGTTTCCATGCCACTGTGAAACACGAAACTCACCACATCGTGCCCGAGAAACATCACCACTAATGCTTGGACGCGGGTCGTCATCATTCGTTAATGTATCTCTGTGTTATTCAGTAATTGCACTTGTTTTTGTTATGTTTTCAATGTAAATATATGATATAAAATTAATTTATGTTCTTTTTTGTTTAAATCAAATGGTTCATGAATCAATAAGGTAGAGAAAGATACCTAATTGTTTGCAAAAGGAGCAATTCATTGCCATTCACATGCCGTGTATACAATGTATACATACATATCATCACGCCTAGTCCCTAACGGGGTAGGCAGTATAGTGCGCCAGTTCTCTCTCTACTTACATTCCACTTTCGCTTCGTCCACATTCATACGTCTCTTCATACACGCTCGTCGGTTTCGAGTACTCTTGACGTCCTTGAGCGTCCCATCGATTTGTTCTAGTTAGTTGGAACGTGGTCTTCCTCTGCCTATATATATATATATATGTATAGTACAAAAGTAGTAGTAGTACAAAACTTTCTGAATCAGTGTACGTTATTATAGCTTAAATCTCTAGAGTAGGTAATTCGAATAATTTCTAGGGTAGCTTATTAAAAAGCCTATACTTTTTCCTTTAAGACTTGCTAGTTTTGTGTTATCCAGGATACTGTCCAGCCCTACATATATGTGGGTCCACATAATATGTATATATTATGTGGACCCAGGTATTGCTTAAACCATGAGAAATTGCTTAGGAGAATAAAATGGGCTTGATTTACGGAGCTAAATATAAAAGGTTACTTCGACCATTAATATTATGTAGATAATATCGCCATGCGTGTGTCACAAGAGCGCGAGATTTTCATGATGATTATCACATACAGACCTTCGTGTACATTCACCAGTCATTTGTGATAATAATAATAATGTACCTAAAAAAAAGTGTAAATTTTTAAACGGTGTTATATCGGTAAATTGGCAAATTCTAGACCAAGTGAATGAATTTGTAGGTATATCTAGGAAGCATGTTCACAGGAGATTTAAAGTATAAAAAAGATATTGAAAGAAGGATAACTGCCGGTAATAAGGTGAATGGGGCCATGTCAGCGTTGATGGGCAGTAAAATTCTAAGCAAGAATGCTCGAGTTGCTGTCCACCACGCGATATTGGTACTTTCTTTATTGTATGGCAGCGAATCCTGGGTATGTCAGAGGAAATATGAAAATAGCTTAAATGCAGTTGAGATGCAATGTCTTCGAAAAATGTGCGGAGTAACTATCTTAGATCGAATCCGCAATGAAGGGATTCGCAAATCACCTGGCGTGAATGAGGGCGCGATTGTAAAGATGAAGAAAGGCATGTTACGTTAGTTTGGACATTATTTGCTATTAATTATTAATTATTTGATATTAACCTGATGTATCTCGATAAATTCTTCTTACGTAAAGCTCGTGGTGTGATAAATCATAGAGTTACAAGTGACTATTGAAACTACTCGACTTTTACGATTCTACGTGTACTTACCTATGTTAATTTTAGATAACGTAACATAAGAAAAAAAATCAAAGTTACCACGTAAATATGTCTACGGTGAATGAGCGGTGCTGTCACACATCTGCAGGCTACAATTTTGGAAGGGCATCATATATTCAATACATGTATATAGTGTAAGCCGGCTGATAAGCCGTTCTTAACAGCCTCTTACGTTAATGTCACTCCCAGTCTTCTCACAGAACATTATATTTTTCCATTCTTCAGCTAACACATCGCATTCAGGAAGCTCATCCAGGAATGCATTTAATACCGTGAGATTGCGAAGGACAGGTGAACGTGCGGACGCTGGTATAGCGCGCAGCTTGTGCTTTTTGCCTTTTTTTGTTATTGGACACGTATATGCACCAAACCTCGCTGTTAAAGACATCATGATAGTTAAACAATTTATATCATAAATTCCTAGGGGTTTTTTGACGCCATGGCAAAGTTTTTATATTATGTACAAAAAAATAGATGACGAAGAAACTCAGAAACTGACCTAAATATAGTAATATATCCCAAGAACGATTAGGCAGAGGTTTAAATGTAGTAGCAAACACCCACTTTTTGCCTGCGATATATTTTAGCTGCCAACGTGACAGATGGCGAGTCCGTCGCCGTTACTCAAGGACGACTAACGCCTACATACGCCTTTGAATTGCTTAGCTCAAACGTATTCAGGTTTCCTCTCGATGTTTTCCTTTACTGGAAAGCTCGTGGGATGGCTAATCAATTTAAACTAAACTGATCAATTTTTTTAAATATACCAAAAAGTTGCAAATAATTGTAGTTTTCCTCATAATTAAATGAGGAGTTTTAACTATGTTGCTATCAAAGAATAGTGTGCCTACTTTGGTTGCTACAAAAATATTCGCCCTCATTGGGAATCGAGCCTAATATCGCAAGCGTTCTAGCCAAGAACCTGAGCCTTCAACTAGACGGCCATCATTAAAGTTAGCATGGACAGTAACAGAAATTGCTATTGATAAGACATAAGTGTTTGGGAAAATAAATAAGTTCTGGTAAATATTTAAATCTGTGTATTTCCTAAAAATATATCAAACGTAACAAATTAACCTTACACAAAGTATCACAGTATGAAGAAATACATTCATTTAATGGTGATGATGTTTCTCAGGAACAATGTGGTGGGTTTCATGTTTCACGGTGGCTTCAAAACTGTGAAAGAAAAAGGTAACTCATTACTTTCATAACTTAAAACAACAATTATCTTAGTAAATGCTCATAATCATTTTATCATTATTCTTTGAATATAACAAGAAGATAAAAAGAGAAGACGGATAACTGTTTTCTGGGGACTTACAAACTGATTAATTCAAAAATATTTTTTAATTCTGTCTCTCTACACGAATCTTACCCGGTTTTCTTGTCCGAGTGGTATTCGACCTTCCTGACGGAGCCATCATGCTCGTGCAGGGAGTAGGAGCCAGTTACTTTGTCCCCGTGGCGGTGCTCCTCCTGGCTCTTCTTGTCACCGGTGTGGGGGTCCTCCACCTTGTAGCCGAACTTGTACTCGGGGTGAGTCTAGAATAATAATGAATGTCATTAATGCTTGTTCTATTAACACAAATTTATTTAGTAAGTAGCTGCTCACGTAGTAGTCATGGTGCTCGTGCCGTGCTTGTCCTTGAAGGTGATGACCTCAGCGTGTCCGTCGTGCTTGTGTAGGTACTGCGAGGAGTACGCGGGGTGGTGGCCGTGCTCGTGGCCAGACTGCGCGTATACAGCGCTCACCAACACTGCCAAGCAAAATACCTGCAAGAATAACACATATTACTATTACAATGTTGATCCCAAAATCAACCTGAATATTTCGTAAGTAATAGATTTGTTAATTTCATTATAATGTTAATATCATTCTACAGCTACAAACAATAATATTATTCCTTACTTTAGCGATCATTTTGTAATTGAATGTATTTTACTTCACAAAATGTAATTGAGAACTGATACAATTGTCCCAAATGAGTTCTCTTATAAAGAAAAAAAGTTGACCCTGGAGAAGGTAGGTCCTTCACTCTATACTCGTGCTTTCAAGTTTGCTCAGAACCTGTATTACATAAAATTACACAAAAGTTAACTCGTTACGTTGAAATATCAACAAAACCTGCTTTTGTAGGAGTTCATTCATCTGTATGTTGTAAAATATTTACTGCATTTTTGGGTATATTTACTTGCCTTGGTTTTGTAGTCTATAAATACTGAAAGATACTTTCTTAGTCAAAATTTTTACAGTGAAAATAATTGCTAGATACCTACATACATTTAGAAAAACAGTTGGGAGGACGCCAGGATGGCATGTCATGCCATACGAGCTGTGGTGGCTAAGTGATTCAAGTAGTCGCATGCAACGCAAAGGTTCCCAGCTGGAATCCTGACTGTACCAATGAGGTTTTCTGTACTCTTAAGTAAAGTGTTTAATCACACGACGCGCTTTACGCTGAAGTAACCATCGCGAAGAAACACGAAAACGTTGAGAAGTTGAGAAGAACATCAAAGACATATATTTGTATAGTTGTAAAAAACAGCAAAAGAGTAGAAAAGGTTTCATGGTGAAATAAAATTCAGTCAAATAAGAAACTAAGGATTTTAATATATGTAGAAACGTATCAAAACATCACAATCGTAATATATAACAGATAACAGCGGGTAATTCAGCAGTCCTAAGCTTAGTGGTGGTGATTCTTCTCGGGAACAATGTGATGAATACTGTGTTTCACGGTGGCGTGGAATCTGTTGAGAATGGAATAAAAATTTATATTACTAATAATAATAATAATAATAAATTTATTTATTCAGACAGTGTCAATTTTGTTAGTAAAGGATTTTCTTACATCTATGTTAGTAAATATAATTTAGCTACGTAACTGTTACTACTAAGTAACTGTTAAGTTACTAAGAAACCGTTGTGTTGTTGTAACTACTAATTAAATACAAAAACCGCATCAAATTAGTCAGTACAGACAGAGATACGCATGATACACATATGCATTATATAGCAGTCAAACTTATGACAGTCCAATATCTAGTCCGAAATAAATATATTCGAGGAATAGTGAAATAGTGTTTACCCAGTATGCTTGTCTCCGTGGTAGTCGACGTGTCTGACGGAGCCGTCGGGCTCATGGAAGGAGTAGAAGCCCTTCACGACATCACCGTCGCGGTGCTCATGCTGCGTCTTGAAGTCACCGGTGTGGGGGTCTTCGACCTTGTAGCCGAACTCGTATTTGGGATACGCCTGGAGTTATCGTAAAATATTGATTAAATAATGATATAAATAAGCCAAATCGTCGTCAGCTTAGGCACAGTTGTTTGTGTTATTACAACAAAATATTACCTCACTGTTTAAAAAAAACTTGAATTAGACTTTCGGGACATTACAAAATAAATATTTTCTTATGATCGTGATAAATATCGGCGTATTATCGGAAGCTCAAAGGAACTTCAAGGCGGATTATTTATGTCAAAACTCTTTGTGATGATGGATGTCTAAAAATAATTGTTAGGAGAGAAATTTCGAGATAATTGCAGTCTTACGACTTTGTTTATTTAAATAACGTCTATTTGTAAAAGTCAAGAGTACTCGAAACTGGCGAGCCTGTATAAAAGTATAAAGGCGACGGTTTCGAGTCTCAAATCTTACTTACATAATAATCAATGCTGTCACCACCATGTCCGTGGCCATGATGACCATCACCCTTTACATGCACAGCCTGAGCAGGCCCGTCATGGCGAGAAATGTGTTGGGATGAAAAAGCGTGGCCGTGCCCAGATACGTACTGGACGGACACCACGGCTACTACTATGCATATCACCTGGAGAACAAGAATGGGTTTAGTTGGAAGTTGGAAGTGACAAGCACGCGGCTCGCCAGAAAGGTAGCATTCACCGCCGCATACGGATGCTTGCAACACCAGGGGTATCGCTCGCGCGCTTCCGACCCTGCAGGAATCTTTTCACACCCTTCTAGAAGAACTCTATGCTATACTCTTCAGGAAAAACGGGGAACTCAGACGCTAGTTTTATGGTTGTCGTAACACAATGTCCCTGTACTTAGTAAGGGGATTATACAGGAAGCGTTTTAAGAGAATGCTTTGATCGTTACGGCGAGTTTGTTTCATAAAATGCATTGCATTCTTCCAAAAAGCTGGTACTTCTAAGTCAAATAGATTCTCTGTTTGTTTGTCATCCTTGTAGTATATTCATAGTATTCTATTTACAATTTAATACTACACATTTAACACGGTTTGACGTCACTGTTTGCACTTTCCAATTATTATAACTTTATAAATTTCCAACGCGTTCGTATCAAGCCTTTCCCGCACTAAGTTCATAACTCGCAATTATTTAATCACTTTTATAATTTAAATTTACCTTTGAGAACATTTTGCAGGGTGTACCAGGAATGTTTAGCTGTAATGCTAATGATTCTAATTTCAGTAGTAAACTGATACATGACGCCTAATACCGGCCTCTTTTATATCAATAACAAACGTTATCAAGGTAATGCTGATTTCTCTAATCATTTGACACTTAAAATTATTCACAAACTTTAGTATGCAGCGGTTGCAATAATTTCGTCAAATCTTTTGTTAAATATACATAGCTCCCTACGCTAGGCCGTGTGACATTGCACAGTGCCTAAATGTTGAAAGTTCCTCAAGGCATTATTGAAAAAGAAGAAAACAGTTGCAAATTTAAAACCTATTATGTCAACGAGCGGCGCTCTCTTTATAATATGTAGCTATTTATTTTATTTAATTTAATCTTAAGTAGAGCACTGTGCCGTCACGTTACGTAAGTTTTGTTTGGTATGAGAGTTGTTCGTTTAATTGGCATGGTAGCCGTGGAAGGTTTTATAATTAAGTTACTATTGTGTTACGGTTAACGACTTACATATTATGAGTATAGTGTATACAGTCATACAGACATTTTGTCGACAGTATAATTGTCATAATTAAGTTGTCGCGACCAAATCTTCCGTTCTTTTGTTTGGTTTCTTTCCGATGGTAATCTAATATATGTACATAAGTATAAATAATTTAGAAGATATACACATAGATAATTATAAATAATAATTATCTCTTACACAACAATAAACATACTGTAACGCTCGTTAGTGATGTAACACACACATACACATATGCTATACACATACAGACACAGCCTTCTCCGAGCACTAATAAGTCTTTGGTTCTTTGATTTAATGAATTTCGTTCGGAATCCGGGGATGAATGTTTGTATGTAATGTCTGCCTTTCAATTTTAATTTTCCTTTTATAAATAAATAAATAAATATAGAATTTTTATTATATTATATTATATATTGGTGGTGGCCGAGTGGTTCGAGAAGTTGCCTGCGACGCAAAGGTCGCAAGTTCAAATCCCGACTGTACCAATGAGTTTTTCTGAACTTAAGTACAGTGATTAGTCACATCACGAGCTTTATGGTGAAGGAAAACACCGAGAGGAAACCTGCATACGCCTGAGAAGAAATTCAAAGTATAGCCGTATAGCCGTGCTTGAGTAACGGCGATGGACTCGCCATCTGTCACGTTGGCACCTAATTTACCTCTGGCGGTGGGTGGGTATTAACCTATACGCCTCTGCCTACCCCTTCGGGGACTCTTGTGGGAAGGCGTGAGGATATATATATATATATATTATTTATAATCTTATGAAATAAACTCATTGCGAAGTGTCATAACACACCGGGTTCTTGAATCACGGTGTGTAAACCAGATCACCAATGCTTAAACGCATTTACGAGAAGTGCATACATTCACTGAGCTCTTGCCGAAAGAGACCTGTTTTTGGACCATTTTTCCAATATATATAATGTGTAGCTTCACATATCTTTAGCATATTTGCCAGTGTAACGAGAACAAGAGCAGAATGTATTTAAAGGTACTTTTAACTTCCCTATGCCTTTTAATATTCGCATTAAACTAATTTTGCAACAAATATTATTTACGAAATGATAAGAACTCTCTAAAGCTAAGGTCAAACCCTTGATTCCTGCATATCTGTTGCAGCGTGTATAGTGTGTACAGCATGTTGTGCCCTTTAGCGTTGCAGATCGGACCACGAACTAATCAGCTGTCAGTGTCTGGTGTTGTATATGTGCTTAAGCTTTTTATTATATCATATATATACATATTCTTATATTGCATTATGGCTTCATGTAAAGCATAGTTTTTATATTTTATTATCTGCGATTTAATTGGTGTTACTGAGCATAATGTGCTTTGGATGAGTAAAAAAAAAGTAGCACAGGATTGCCTGTGCTTTATTAGATATAAGCAGTGACTCTCAACAATCAGTCATTATTTAATTGTAAATGTACATATATTTCTAACTTTCAGATCGTAGCAGTTATTGTTATGGTGGCATTGGCGTATTGCCAAGAACACCATCATCATGGTTATACTCTTCAGACAGTTCAACATGACACGCCCAAAAATATTGACAACCACTATCATCTCCATCACTCCACCCCCGTGCACATAGCAGCACCTCAGACTCATGCAGAACCTATTCGTCAAATTCATGTTCCCCCAATACACGACATCCACAAATCCCCTTTCCATGCAATCCAAGCTGCGCCCATTCAACAGGTCCACTCTATTGACCAATCTCATGTATTTCTAGACTCTAATGTCCAGTTCCAAGCCGCACCTAATTCTTATTTCACTCCGTCATTGACTGCTCATCGCGAGCCTGCACCTGTTCATGAAATCGGCGTGCAATCTGCTCCAACTGGCCCGTTCATACAGCAGATACCAGTCAAGCAGCAGATCAACCAACAAGCTTCGCGCCAAGAGGAATCACAATACGGACAAATTCGTCAAGAACAATCGCATTTTGAGCCAACTCATCAAGAGCATACGTATTACGAGCAAAGTCATCAAGTACAATCGCATTACGAGCAAACTGATCAAGAGCAATCTCATCATGAAGCGATCCATTACGAAGACTCCTACGTAAGTGTGAGATTATAAACAAATACATACGAGTAACACCCCGTGGAGCAGTATTAACTATGTTCCCGTGGAAAATTTGTTATTTACAGTTTTCGCGTTCTTGACACGCATAAAGTACCATTGATTGAAAAAAAAATTATTGAGAGTGAATCACAAACTTTTACGTTTATTCTATGAAGATAATTTTGTAATAGCTCTATCTCAATTATGTGCCTCGTACATTATGTAGGTAAGAACTCTATATCTTCAGTCCTTCCCACAGGAATCCCCAATGGAGTAGGCAGAGGTGTGTAGTAATTCACCCTTGTTTTTCGGGCGATATATGCGTTATTTCTTCCCAAACCTATATCGGTTTCCTCTTGATGTCTTCCTTCCGTATAGCTCATAATGTGATTACTTACCATAACATGTGGGTACAGTCGTAACTCGATCTTTTAATCATTGTAGGATAACCCGTACTTCTCGGTTACCACGACTCTGATCGGACTAATATTTTTTAGTAGCGCGAAAATAACTTCAAAATTATTTATTTCTCAGGCTCATCCCAAGTATGAGTATCAATACAAAATCGTAGACCCACACACTGGTGACGAAAAATCTCAACATGAGCATCGCGACGGTGATGTCGTGAAAGGCGAATATTCTCTGCAGGAAGCCGACGGTTCTGTTCGCACTGTCAAATATACAGCTGATGACAAGAATGGGTAAGATACTTCTATACTAATATCGTTTGTATATGTTAAAATTTAGATTGTAATTCTAGAAAAAAATTACGCTGAATCAGCGGGGCACATCATTAAATTGCCACGAGAATGTGTCTATATACAAAATAGAATATAAATATAAGAAACTTAAACATGAGAAAATACTTTTTCTACTATGATAACCGTGGCTTAATATAACTATTACCCAAGTGAAGCTAGGCGCGATAGCTAGTAACATGTTAAAATGTGACATCCATCTTTGTTTAATTCCACAGTTTCAACGCGGTCGTCTCTCACACAGCGAAACACGAAGCTCAGCCGCAGCACGAATACCACCATTGATACCTAGGGGTTACTGAAATATAACTAGAATAATTTATTATAGTTAAAGTTATGACACAATAAAATAAACACAAACTTGTAATTGTTTAATAATTTTATTTGAATGGGTTTCGAAACTTAACGTTTCAACGTTTGCCAATAACCAGAATAGGCTCTGCGACAACACTTGGTTTTAGATGAGCTGAGGAAATCCGTTTCCGCAAATGCATTACTTACTTATAGAAAGTTTTACATATAAACTAGAGTAAGTGTACGCAAGTAATAAAAAAGGTTAGCTCGGTGAATATGTAAGACTACGCGAACCAGAGGCACGTGCAACCATTATTGCTTGTTTTTTCATAGATTAATGATCATTGGAATAGTGATACTCTACGCTTTAAAGTATTGTCATTCCTTTGATATAAACCGAACAGCGACGTCTTTAAAAAAATCCATACGTACCTACATATGTAGTATAGTAATAAGTTTAGTAGAATTCGTTAAGAAAATAAAGTTTTATTGTTATCTATAAACAGGGAATTAGCGCAACTAGTTCAGTCCGGCTTCTAGGCTCACCAACCTACAACTAGCAACTAAAACTAGGTGCTTGTCCAATCCAAAGGGCTATCAAAATGCTTATAACCAAAGCAGTGCTAACCGATATCACACCCTATTGATCTTTCTACTGTTCACTTAAGTAGCAAAACTAACCGGAACACAAACTACGAGAGACAATAAAAACCATTGCGCAATGATACACAATATGAAAATGTGGTTCATGGCTCGCTGTGAATCAATGCGTAGTTCACCTGGTTTTTACACAAAAAACTGCATTAGCATTGACATAGCTGAGGCCACTTTCCATTGTCACGAGAAGAGATTCAAACTAGAACATCGAAGGCCTAAGATTCAACGACTCGTTGAAGGGAATAGATGATGTAAATAAACATTACTTAACCTAATTGAATAGTATTGTATGAATATTTTTACGTGGTATAAATTTTATTACTAACGGTAAATGTCCATTAAAATTCTTGTTGCAGTAAGCACATATTTACATCATTTAAAATTTTCCTTTTTTAATAAAATATAGATCATCGTACCTTCTTTATAACATATATTTCGAAAAGATGAAAAAAAAAAAACATAAATGTTTTTTCGCGTTTTCGTTTTTTTCTGAGTTTATTCATTTCAAATAATTTTACAAACAAACAAATCTTTATTGATGAGAATGTTTACATTATGTACTTATAACACAAAAATAGGATAATATAATGACTTAATTTCTTTTTTAATGTATGTATACCCTCAGGCCTTCCCACAAGGGTCCCCGAAGGGCTGGGCAGAGGTGTATAGGAGTACCCACACACACACACACTGTTTTTATACTAACAATACCATTATAGTGTTAATCTATATATATATATCTAGTAATTAAAGACGTAGAAATAAAAATATTATGGCAGCTTCATATTAATTAAGAAATAATACGATATTCACTGAGCAAGCTATTATTAATACATAATATATCCTCACGTCTTCCCACAAGGGTTCCCGAAGGGGTAGGCAGAGGTGTATAGGTAATACCCACACACCCACTTTCCGCCAGAGGTATATTAGGTGCCAACGTGACAGATGGCGAGTCCATCGCCGTTACTCAAGCACGACTATACATACGCCTTTGAATCTCTTCTCAGACGTATGCAGGTTTCCTCACGATGTTTTCCTTCACCGTAAAGCTCGTGGTGTGACTAATCACTGTACTTAAGTTTAGAAAAACTCATTGGTACAGTCGGGATTCGAACTTGCGACCTTTGCGTCGCAGGCAACTGCTCGAACCACTCGGCCACCACGGCTCACATAATAATAATCAATAGTGCCATTCTTAGCTTTTTACCAATCTGTACCAATGTTTTTCCAAACTTAAAAACTGTTATTTACGTCTTATCAAATTCGAGGAAACCTGCTTAAAAAATTGAAAAGGAACTCAAAGAATCTATCAATCTAATAATTTGAATTTGTAAAAAAAATAGACTTTACCCAAGTAACTACTTTAATATGTGAATTTGTACTTATAGCGCTAAATGCTTACCATGTACCAAGAGATATAGATACATGGTACTGTTATTAAAGTACAATATTATTGAAATCACGTCTTAAGCTTAACATGAAAGACAATTGATCGGTGACGTCATAGTTATTTGTAAGAGTAGGATTACCGACCACAGCTATTATAGACAAGTTGTATCATTAATAACAGGGCATAATGTGTTACAACACCACCAACATGCAAATGAGATCAATTCAATGTATTTTGAAATACGAGGGCAAATATTTTATCGAACCCCTCACAGAGCTAATTAGATAGACAAGTAATGGGTAGGAGTTACGATATCTTATGTCATTTAAAATCAGACATATCTTCTCGCCTTTCCACAAGAGTCCTCGAGGGAGGAGGCAGATGCTATAATACAATAGTTCACACACCTACTTTTCACCACAGAAACTCACTGCACTAGAAGGAAAGGTAGAGGGGAAAAAGGAAGAAATAGACTAATATTAGCATTCATGTCAGTTGATTTGCGAATATCTTCATTGCGGATTCGACCTAATATCGTTACTCCGCACATTTTTCGAAGAGATCGCATCTCAACTGCATTCAAGCTATTTTCATACTTCCTCTGACATACCCAGGATTCGCTGCCATACAACAAGGTTGGTACCAATATCAGGTTGTGGACAGAAACTCGAGCATTCTTGCTCAGACTTTTACTGCCCATCAACGCCGACATGGCTCCATTCACCTTATTTCCGGCAGTTATCCTTCTTTCAATATCTTTTTCATACTTTCCATCTCGTGTGAACATGCTTCCTTGATATACAAATTCATTCACATGCTCTAGAATTTGCCCATTTACCGATATAGCACACTCGGTCACTTGTTAAGCTCGTTCGAATACCAGAACCTTAGTCTTGCCAGCGTTAAGGCGCAGCGTTCTTTTCACTTTCTTCTTTCATTATGGTTACGAGTGACTGCAGTTTGCCCTCTGATGACGCCAATTAAACCGCGTCATCGGCGCAAAGTAGGCAGTTGACCACTAAGTTTCCCATTTTCACTCTACATTCGTGCGTTCCTAGTGCTCTCAGATAGTTATCTAGATATATTATGAACAGGATACACCCTTGTTTGACCCCCGACTTCACATCAAACCAAGGTGACATCTCACAGTTAACCCTAACGCACGCCCCGCTATCACTATAGAGTGATTTCACGGCGTGCAGTAGGGAACTGCTCACTCCTTATCCATGCAACACGTCCCAGAGTTCCTTTCGTACGACTCTATCAAATGCCTTCTCTAAGTCGACGAAAGCGCAGAAAACCCTTTGGTTAATATCCAAAAACTTTTCCGCGATTCCGCGAAGCGAGAAGGTTTGATCCATACATCCTCTTCCTAGTCTAAATCCACCTTGGGATTCCCAGAGAAACCTTTCGGATCGCTCTTGCATTCTTATCGTCAGGATCTTCGTGTACACCTTACTAGCTAAGCTGACCAAACTGATGGCTCTGTAGTTTGAGCAGTCTAATCGTGATCCCTTTCCTTTATAGAAAGGTACGATGACTGCAGCTCACCCCTAGTCGTCCGGAACATCACCCTTTTCCCAGCAAAGATTGCATGGCAAATAGATGACGTCCCAGACCGCTGGTCCACCGTACTTGAGCATGTCAGTAATCCCATCTATTCCCGCTGTTTTTCTACATTTCAGACTTCTTATCGCTCTTACAATCTCTCCCATACTTATTTTATCCGCTACAGGATTCTCGACAGCTTCTGTTGGAGGCAGCTCTATGAGTAAATCAGCGGCATCAGAAAAATATAAAATCTCATAATAAAATTGAACCAATGGAAGTACGAATTTACATCGCATTGGTGCTAATTAAAAATGCATTCCGTTCAGACATTTGATCGGAACTTTTACAAACTATGGCACGTGTGCAGGCGACACTATGCACAACTATATCCTTATATCCCTAATAAATAGCAAATGTCAGTTTCACTCGACGTTGTTCAGTTTAATAAGTCCGCATTAGATATCACACGTAATTATTGTAATCAGCGAGACTAGAAAGCTACCTAACTATACGGTATTATCTTAAAGATGATTAATTGAGCAATTGTTTGCGTAATCACAACTCCTGAGATTAAGTAGAATATTCTTTAAAAACTCAACTATATTGAAATGTATATGAATGCATATCACAACCGACGCAATTAAAATATTTTTTTACATATTCTTAATGACTTCCCAAAACGCTTCCTTGTAATAATACGGAGAAATCGTAGTTGTAATGGAATTAAAATTAGATATGTAGATGAGTCCAAGAAACTATCCTAGAATACTAAGCAAAGAGATTTCTCTGAGATTTAAACTAGTGATTAACGGTCTCGGGAGCCTACAATGAATCTAGATTTCCTATTAGGTATTATCAATTTAATCGTTCGGAAATAATATGCTGTGTTCTAGTTTAGTAGACGGACAACCTTCACATTGGTTACGTAAATTACGTCATGTGGATAGAATGCGCGGGGGGTAAAAAACACGACGCGTCAAACGCCAACAAATTGCTTCAATACTCTCTCGTAACGTCTCCGGTATATATATTGAGCTAATGACTATGTTAATTCAACAGTTCCACAGCGGAAGTCAAAGGCGAGAGAACAAAATGTTTGGAAAAGTCCGTATTAGGAGCATCGCATTTGATACACATAATTATATATTATATGTTTTGGGATTTTGTACTAATACTGTTGATATTTGTATTCCAGGTTTTAGTGTTTGTCGTTGTGTTGGGTGTGGCGTGCTGTCAAGAGCGTGGTTATAAAGTGAAAAAATATGTGCCGCGTGAGAATCTTCCCGAATACAGGCGCCCGTACGAACACGCTATACTGAGGGTGCCTGAAGAGCCAGCACCTATTACTGAAGAGCCTTCCTATCAAGCTGAGTTGCAAGATAACCATGGCCAGTCGGAATACGGTCAGGCATACTCATCCCAAAGCATCGTTCACCATGGTCATATTCCTCAGCAAGAATCTCAAGAGAAGGAAGCTGAAAACGCGGCCCCTGTTTATCAATACGTTCACGAAGAAAGTAGTGAACAAGAGCAGAGCCATCATGCTATTCCCATTACTCAAAAGTACCAATCCATCCATTACCCTACCCCTACGCTTAAAGAAATCCAGGCCGCGCACCAACCTCCCCAATACAAGCCCCAGGTTTACTACGTTCCTGCCCATGAGGGCTCTCGTATCAGGCAAGAGCAGAACCATCACGAGGAACCATACCACCATCAATCTCACAGTCCTGCTCATGAGTCCCACGATGAGGCTGTCGACTATTATGTAAGTGATTCTACTACGGAATATAAACGTCATACATATTTACTTCTAACGGTTTTATAGCAACTTTCGATTCATTTATTCGGATCACAATTTGATCGGCTTAGATCACGATGGAGTCTCACGCTGGCATTCAAATTAGATGTTTTATGTTAATGCACTTTTACTATTATAGGCCTATCCCAAGTACCAGTATGAGTACAAAGTAGAGGACCCCAAGACTGGCGATAACAAGTTCCAGCACGAGACCCGAGATGGTGATGTCGTAAAGGGAGTCTACTCGCTCCACGAAGCTGATGGGTCCATTAGAACCGTCGAATACAGTTCCGATAAGCACCATGGGTAAGGAACTAACATCTCAAGAAATTATTATTATCATATGTTTTTAATGCTTAATCTAGTTGGAACCTAAGTCAATGTAAATTACTTCGCTGAAATTTAAGTATAATTTTGTTATTTTGTTAGTAATTAGCAAAAATTTTTTTATACAACAAGAGAAGCAAACAAGAATACGGCCCACCCGATGGAAAGCAATTATATTACCGCACCCTATTTACGCTTATAATACCGAAGTATCACTTGCGCGTTGCCACTCTGTGTTCGGAAAGTTATAGGTACTGTGTTGGCAGCATAAAGAGACTAATCCCTCTGCTGCCAACACAATATAGCAATCCCTCCCCAAGGAGCTCATTACTGGAAACCTTATTCACCGCGTAGAAACACAACACAAAAAATGTGTTATAAGGACTTCTATATATGTATATGTATATTTACGCTCCACGCTCCGACTACGCCTGAACATAAGCATCAGTTTTAATTATTTATTTTTTCAGATTCAGTGCTATCGTCAAGCATTCAGCTCCTGGACACCACGTCGCCATCGAGAGTCATCACCAAAACTAGGTTAAGTTATTGCATTAATTTATGACTGTTTGTTGTCTACGTTTATTTTTTATTGCTGTTACTAGATGTGTATACAATTTATATTATTTTACTATTAAACGCTATTTAATTGTCAACATGAGTGTTTTCATATCATCATTTAACTTTGAAATTCGACAAGATACTTAAGTTTTCATAATATATATTAAATATAATCTTCCCTTTCATGTTAGCGTGACTCGAAGATACCATAGAACAAAATGCATCAAAATACGAATGCTTTAAGATAGTGGTGTGGCCAGCAATGAGGGAGGGTTTCTAGAAATCCAAATGCAATAACTGTAGGTACTTGAAGGAAACACCGCATGCCATTTACCTATAGATTTAAAGTATCAAAACATGTAGGTGTGAGGTCAATCAAAATGTTTGGCTAATCAGTCTGTATTAAACGAATACAAGATATGATTAATTATATGTTGACACCGCTGACCCAAATATTACACCGATTACGATTTCTAAATTTAGTATATTATACAATCCTTTTGTGGCTTTAGAAATTATACCCTCTGGACTATTTTGATATACTTAGATTTATATATTATACATATCGACTTCACTGTAATTAAGTTCAGAAAAACTCATTGGTAGGTACAGTCGGGATTCGAACCTGCGATCTTTGAGTCGCAGACAACTACTCGAACCACTTGGCCATCACGGCACTACAGATATTGAAGTATTTAAACAGCCTGAAGAGACGTGAATGTTTGATTTAGCATCGGAGATTATTCAGTATCGGAGAACTCAGAAAGGTTTTATAAATTGTCATTGGGGTTAAACACGATAAAGACAAGGGATAGGATTAGTACATTCTCAAAACAATTGTTTTGGAGAATTATTTTCCTTAAATTTTAAGGTGCTAAATGAAATTACCTATTATTATGAAAGTATTATATTTTTCATTACTATCAGTCACAAAAACATGTTTTTGTTCATCATCCCGCAAGCAATATTTTAAAGTTTCACAAAATGTTTGAAAAATTTTGATATAGAATAAAGTACTTACTAACTAGAAGAAAATATAATACAAAAGTTAGCCTCGTACTTAGGTAATCATAGTTATATTGAGGAGGTGCCAACATTTTATGAAACGATAAAAATTTGCCTTTGTTAACTTCCTTAACGAATTCTCGGTTCGTGGTCGCATTCCGTCCGTGCTTAAACTAGTGGTAATAAATAGTCGTCGTGTGGCTTAGTATGGACAGTAGTTGGCTTAGCCGTAGAGGTGTCCGTGAGCGAGCGCCGGCGCCGCTACCACGGCCCCAGGGTGCGATGCATGACCCTGCCTGCTCACTACTGCGTTGAAGCTACAAACAAATCCAAGATCATTAATTCCATCATTAGTTAATACTAGCCGGAGCCGTGGTGGCCGAGTGGTTCGAGCAGTTGCTTGCGACGCAAAGGTCGCAAGTTCGAATCTCGACTGTACCAATGAGTTTTTCTGAACTTAAGTACAGTTATTAGTCACACCACGAGCTTTACGGTGAAGGAAAGGTATGTAATAGTCGTGCTTGAGTAACGGCGATGGACTCGCCATCTGTCACGTTGGCACCTAATATACCTCTGGCGGAAAGTGGGTGTGTGGGTATTACCTATACACCTCTGCCTACCCCTTCGGGGACCCTTATGGGAAGGCGTGAGGATATTAGTTAATACTAAGAAAGTTTGTGTAAATGTATAGCTGCTTGTTACACAATCACGCCAGAATGATTAAAAAGTATCGGATGAAATTTGGCCCAGAGATAGAACATTGGCTTTACCATAAGGTAAGTTTTATGTATTCCGTGTTATAAATTGTAATATTATTTTAAGAAAATAATCCACCAATTAAACCGAATTTTACGCGGGTGTAACCGCGGGGCAGGGCTAGGTATAGAATAATAATAAATGAAATATAATCAATGTTAGTTTCAGAATGTCTAAGAGATATCAAAGACACGATTTGTGTTGTCTGTGCGATAAGCTGAGGGTATTTTAGGAAGAACGAGCAGAAAGTTGATTTTTTGTGAGACTTTAGTTTTTAGAGTTTTATCCGATAAGCGCTTTACGACTAGGATCAGGTAAAACCTTGGTGGGCAGATCTTTTTGCTCACCCATTATGGTCATCGGCGGAGTAGTTGACAGTGCGCACGGTGCCGTCAGGCTCGACGAGAGAGTACTGGCCCTTCACGACGTCACCGTCGCGTGCTTCCCACTGACTCTTCTGGTCACCCGTGTGGCCGTCAGCAACGCCATAGTTGAACTGGTAGCGGGGGTGGGACTGGAATATAAACGTAAATTAGTCGTTAAATATATAAACTGTAGGGACCCAAGTCAGGACCGCCTATAGACGCTTGCAACACCAGAGGTATTGCTCGCACGCTACTGACCCTGCAGGAATCTTGTCACACACTTCTTGAAGATTTCCATGCTGTACTCTCCAGAGAAAACTCCTAAAAATACTACTACTATTACTAAAAAACCTCAACGGGGAGCAAATCCCACAGCTTTATACAACTCGAATAATAATTATCATAGCACGACACGGTAAGAACCCTGATTTAGTTTCAGGAAGCTACTGTAAAAAATGCATTTATTAAAATTGGTTTGCAAATGTACTCATAGTACATAGCAGTCTCATAATATTTTATATAATGTAGCAGAATTTTTTATAATTCTTCTTTCGTCATGCTTTTTTTACCTGCATACATTACTTTTTTGTACTTAGAATCATATCTAGATATAAGGTTCCGAAGATGCCGCACAAAATTATTATTACATTTGGATATGATATGATCGACGTATATTATGCACTGAGATATTATACACATACATCTACATATTATATGAATTTAAATATACATTTTAATGTATAAGCAAAATCGAACATTCTAATAATATTTAAATATAAATAATACGTTCTAACGGATTTCCGGTAAGCACTTGTTTTTCATAGATATAAATTACCTAGATCACATCAATAAAACAATAAAGGAACTGGTCTACAAGTTAAAGAGAACTCTCCACTTTCTGCTTACCCCTTGAGGGACTCGGAGTAATGATAATATACGTAGATATATCTATGGATAGCTTACATAAACTTCAACTGGGGCAGCGGCGTGTGCGACGGCGTAGGGTGCGTGTGCAACGACCGCGCCATGACCTGTGTACAAAAACATACTGAGAATGTCAAATGTACAAAAAGAGGTGTTTCGGAATTCATATTGTAAGGTAATCCGAAATTTCTGGCGAGTAAGTATAGTAATTTCATAAGCAGAGGGCCAATGAAAGTGAAGATGTACAGATAGTGGCATCCTTGAAGACGCGCCCTACCAACTTCTAGTCGAGAGGGTCACGGGAGTATGACCGTAGTTTACTAACCAAGTCTATTAATTGTAGTGTGAGTGCCCACTCATAGGTAATCTGTGTGTACGCAAACATTAGTGGAAGGTTGAACACTTACACTATTAACTATAGGGAAGAAAGTGGGGCGCGTCCTCGTGGATAGCATTATCTATATCCTTACTATAAATCACATGACCCGACAGACCAAAACAGCGTTTCAAATATTGTCATCGTTTTTTTTATACTACATGGGTGGCAAACAAGCATGCGGTCCGCCTGATGATCAGCGGTTACCGCCGCCTATGGACGCTTGCAACACCAGGGGTATCATTCGCGCGTTGCCGACCCTGCAGGAATCTTTTCACACCTTGTTAGGGTCCGTATCAAAGAGTACAGGACGAATTCCTATATACTAAGTGGTTCTCACTTAGTATATGAATTACATGATTACAAGAATTCGGACGCATACATTACCTATTCCGTATCCTCCAAGACCATAGTGTCCGTATGCGGGCGCAGCGATCGCTGGTGCAGCGGCGTATCCGTGCGCGAGGGCCGGTGCGCCAAGCACGATACTCTGTGTCGATAAGGCGCCGTGTGGAGCCGCAATAAGTCCAGCACGAGCGAGGCTGATCAGAGCACAGGTAACGATCACCTAAAATAAGGAGACAATATATTTTAATAAAAAAATACTGTGCGGTTCATCTTGGCCTACACCACGAATAGCACAAAAACACACATTGAACGTATATATTTGTTACATAAAAATTTATATAGAATAACTTTTTACTTTCCATTGCAAATTATGATAAAAATTGTTATTTGAAATGGTTCGCAATGTATGAATTTGGGTTTCATAACAATTATTACTATAGTATGATATCAATAGAATACCTTGGCGAACATTTTTGTGTTTCTCTAGACCTAACGGTACGGATTTGTAGACGCTAGGGCTTGTTGTGTGCCCAATTGTGAGATTAGTTCGCTTTTATACAGCTGCATGTTCTATACAAACTATGTATCCCGGGTGTGTCGCAGGCGTAGGTTAGGTTACCTACTAGTACCTATATCTAACGGGCAGCGCCCACAAACTATAGCATTGGAATAGTATGGATACGACGGATCACTTTACGTCCATAAGTTACAAAAATAATTGAATATGCATAAAAAGCCCAGAAACAAAAATTGTCGTTACTGCTGTTGTGTATGGAAATCTCGGCCCTTTATGCGTGTTGTCATGAGTACATTTCATATAAGTTGAGATGTTATCGCAAATTGCCTGTTGAAATATGTAGGCCATAAATTTACGAACCGGACGTACTGAACATATATGTATGTACATGAACGATTAGTCGGAAGAAAGCTTGATCACGGGGATAGAAACTAGGAGGGCGGCCTTTTCTGATCAATGGAGTATAGGAAACTCATAACAAAAATACTTCTGATTGAAAAAAACACTGGTACTTGTGGTCCTTTGGCACTTCGAACTAACCGAATATGGGTTCTTTAAACTATATTTGATCCATACTGTCTTATCCATATAATGTAAGCGTAGCTATAAAAAGTAATACCCAAGAATTTATTGATATCAAAGCTGTAAATACGTGTAGTTCCACAAAGTTTTATAAATTGTGTATACAGTGAATTAATATTATGTCAATTATTGGCTCAAGTTTAGCTTAAGAGGTACGCTTACATTCAATCGTTATTGTGTGCTTAATAGTTCAGTTCCAGTTTTTTTTTACTTTTACGGGATAGGCATAGAGAGTAGAGTCTAGTCACCAGTTCCCTCTAGACTTACTGCCTCTTTCGCTTCAGTTTCCTCATACATACTCGCCGGTGTCTTTACGTAGCTATAAAAGTCAAAAGTATTTGTAGGCTTTGAGCATGGAGACCAATTAATGTGGATGAAACAAGATCTATAAGTCTAGAGAGAACTGATATTCTACTCCCTGCCCACTCCGAGAGGGACTCGTCGTGACAATATATTAGGAATATTACAAAATGAAATGATTATTCTGTGTTATAGAAAATATTAAAACTCAGACTCTACTCTTAACTCTACTTATAGCAAACATTTATATGATTGCCTATAAATTGTTTATTATGTACGAAAACATAAACCTATTTTGCTTTGAGAAGAAATCCTTAGAATCCGTAAATTTATACCTAAAACACGGCGACAATAAATGTCTGCCAAATGACGAAACGGGGAGCTAATACGTATGCATAATCTTTGCCCTTATTTTAAAATTTCGTATAGCGTTTTACCGCGGGTAGCATATCGGGGCGAGGCTTGTATGTCATAATACTAAGGAAATAAAAACGAAATTGGCTTGGCTAACATTTTACAACACTGTTGCTAACTGCATATTTTAGACCTATAAAGCTGGTTTTTCGTGACAAAGCGAAATATTAGGCAACTTAGACAAAGCTTTCAATTAAATGTACACAAATACTCGTATATATTAACAAAGGGCGTGTAAAATTCTTTTCAACCGATTGTTATCTCTGTCATAGTTTTAATAATTCATGTCGACCACAGGATATGACTGTTACCTTATATAGACTATACGTTGTGTGTGTTGCCTTTGTAATTGTCATACCATTTAGGGAGTATTTTTTTTTGCTGTGGTTACGCTTGCGGATTGTGTTACAGTTTCGAGCTAAGTATAAAGAATGAGATGTTGCTTTATATGGTCTAAATGTGCTTTTATGACATAGATCATACGTTGATTGCATTGGTGCTAAATACATCGTGGTCTTAAAGTTTTTTTTGTGAAAGTATAATTTTAAAGAATTATAAATACTAACTTTTCATAATTTCAGGGATTTTGCGAACCAAATACTCCTATATGTCGCGATACTAATAGTATTCAGTCCTTGTCAAGAAGATATAGCCTTAAGGCTAGACATTTGAAACTATTCTGAAATATGTGTTGAGTACAAAATTGCTTATAACCGCAATTTTACGAATCAGTGCAACCGCAGCTTACTGGAGGTGTGAGCGTCTGCGCTACGTCTCGGATGTCAAATAGCATATATGACTCATCCGTCTGATGTCATTAACCTGCCGTTGGGCCGGTTTTAGCTCAATTTTCAATTCGCAAAAGAGCAGTGTAGGTTGAGTGGTTTGCAAGTTCAAATGCCGACCAATGAGTTATTCTTAACTCCTTTCCAGGGATGCAGGGATGGGAACGTTTATTTAACTTAAATTAATGCGAAAACATATCAGAAGATATGCATGCGTATTAATTTAAGCCAAAGAGGTATGTAGTTCTAGAAAAAACAAAGGTCTACGCTCTCAACGTATCCTCATAGAGACTCAATGATATGAAACAACTATTTTATCATTTAAATAATCTTATTGAAACCAATAACATAATCATATTCAATACTTTTGAAAGTTCACACCCACGAGCACACATTATAAGATTCGTCAAGGGATAACATTGCATACGTAAATCAACTGCCAAAGTTCCTACGTATTTCCTAACGAGCCCATAATCCTTGACATGGGATAAGGAATGTTTTGAATGGCTCGCATTGTCATGCCTGTTGCCGGCGAAGTCGTTCAGTTGCACTCAATTATCGGTCCAATTGATGTTGCTTATAATGCTTTTTACTTATTTGGAATACGGCAACGGCGATTAAGGCATAATCATAATTAAACTTTACTTTTACGCAGCCTTATTGGGCAACCCTTTGTTTTGGAGCTGCATTTTTTTTTGAGTGGCAATCAAGCATTATTCACATTACAGTGATACAGTTAGCATAAGTTTAACATGATTTTGTATTGTGTCTCTTTTGTGTATCATTATACTTAAATATTATATCATTTTCTGCAACGATATAATAAAAACTAGTTACGACTAAACTTTTGGGTGATTCCTCAATTTTATCGGGAATATATGTGTAACTAGTTTATGTTTCACAAGCGCCTGCTAATGGCGATATGTGGATACTTTAACATAATAATTATATTAAACAGGTGGAGTTGGCAATATTGCATTAGATTGGCTTATGAAATAGTTCACTGCTCGCAAATAATGACCTCGCTCGTCCACAAGTGTCTCTCAAGGGGTAGGCAGAGGTGGAAATGTAGCAGCATATACCCACTTTTTGCCCGCGATATATTTTAGGTGCCAACATGACAGATGGTGAGTCTGTCGCCGTTACTCAAGCACGACTATTACATACCTCTTTGAATGTCTTCTCAAAGTATGCAGGTTTCTTCTCAATGTTTTCCTTCACATTAATGTGAAGTCGTGGTGTGAATAATCACTGCACTTAAGTTCAGACTTTCGTGTATTGATTTCTATGCTCCACTGCTAGGCAAAGGCCTCTCTCGAGCCCTTCATCCAGCCTATTGTTCAGGGTCGAGTGTTTTTTTTATACGCGAACGGAATGCTAAAAACTTATCCATTTTAAGAGTAACCTCTTGCTTGGGCAAGTTTTTATGGCCAGATTTATTAGAGCAAGTTTAAATTTATCAACGTGATACATTTTAATGGCAGCAGTTTCGTAAGTTATATTTTTTTATGAAACAGGCTTGATTCGGCCTAATTGAATTTACTTTTTGTTTTCAATCAATTCTATATATCAATAAAATTAACAATATAAAGTTCCAAGACTCTAGACTTTAGACTTACAGACCTCTTTAGCATAATCTACATTCATCTATCTCTTCATTATTAGGTATTAAAAAAAACTCAATTATTCTAAGTATGTATTGTTTGAAAGTCATTCCGTTCTTGATGAACTTTAACCTGAACAAAAAAATCTTACAGTATGAGTAAGACTGGAACAGATAGATAGCTGTGACATATTGATTACTGAATGTGATATCTAGAAGTGGGGCAAAACCTTTCTCCAGTTACAGATTAGGTGGTGTGTGCCGCGATTGCGACAATGTCCCTTGTACCACGGCCGCCAGTGAATGTGCACAGAATACGCATGCGACTCCAATAAACTTAATTTTATTAATTAGCTTTAAAATTAGTAAGCCGTGGTGGCCGAGTGGTTCGAGCAGTTGCCTGCGACGCAAAGGTCGCAAGTTCGAATCCCGCCTGTACCAATAAGTGTTTCTGAACTTAAGTACAGTGATTAGTCACACCACGAGCTTTACGGTGAAGGAAAACATCGAGAGGAAACCTGCATACGTCTGAGAAGAAATTCAAAGGCGCATGTATAGTCGTGCTTGAGTAACGGCGATGGACTCGCCATCTGTCAATACGTTGGCACCTAATATACCTCTGGCGGAAAGTAAGTGTGGTATTACCTATACACTTCTGCCTACTTTTCGGGGACCCTCTTGTGGAAGGCGAGGATATTATATATATATATATATATATATATATATATATATATATATATATATTATATTATTATAAAATTATATAAACCGACGAGCATGTATGAAGAGACTGATGAATGTGGACGAAGCGAAAGAGGTATGTAAGTCTAGAGAGAACTGGCGCTCTATACTCTCTGCCTACCCCGTTAGGGACTTGGCGTGATGATATGTATGTATGTATGTATTATAAAATTAGCCTGTAATTAATTGGCATGGTAAAATTGTCACTAACGACTAGGGCCTAGTAGCAACAGACCTTTATAATTTAGTATTTTCTCAAGATCTTTATTCAAATTAATTGAATGGAAGTAATGATAATGTACGTAGAATAAAAACTATTACCATGTAGTCAATTGAAATTCAAACGAATAAATTTATTTTGTCTTCATTGTCGCCAAATGAAAATTGCTGCCTCAAATATCACCGATCTGTAAAATGTATCTACGGTGAAGTATGTTGCTACTTACCTACCTGCCCTGTACAGTAGCTTCCCTCAGTGGCCTATGACCCAAATAGGAAAACAATAAGATATAAATGTATGTTCATATATGAGTATATTTATATACATAATATATTCAAATACAAGTACGTCATTCACTGGTTTTAATTTTGCCAAGTGATTGTTGCATAACCTACCTCAAGTGAATTTATTTCGCCAATTGATTGACCTAATTAACAAGACTAAAGCCACTCATGTTATAATAATATCTCCCAACGGCCTTGCGAAGTTATTACTGTCACTTCCACTTGCTCCAGTTTCTGAAGTACTTTCACTCTCATTGTAAGATTGGCTTGCACAATTGATATGGGCGTTTGCTGCATGCATAATGATTGACATTTTAACTATTACTAGTTATAGAAGGACTATTTAAGGATGAAGGGAAGGAAGTCTAGGGAGCACTGGTGATCTTTTCGCTCTACCTACTCCGTAATGGACTTGATGTGGTGATAATGTGCGAGCATGTACTTGTAATTATTGTTAAATAACTTTAAGACGCCTGATTTCATCTTAGGCTGATCTCAGTTTTTTAATGGATTAAAGAAGGTGATTTTAAAGACGTGTAAATGCGCTCTCTTTTCCCATCCCGTGAGTATATTATGTAGAGTTATGTATGTAAACACTGGCGTACGGTAGTGGGCTGACTACGATATATGTAAAAAAAGGCGAATTTAAAAAATACTGTAATCGTGGTATCGAGAAAATAACTTATCTTTATATTTAGTATTCCAAAATTGAAATTACCCCTTGCTTTTTGACAATTTCATGTTAAACTTCTAATCGTTTTTTATGATCAGTCACACTTTAATTTCTGTCTAAACTATAGTTAAAACTAACCATCTTGTATCACGGATCTGGCCTTCTTACATACAAACTAATTTGTGCTAATACAAATTATATATCAAATATATCTAACAAATTAATTACTGGAGGCCTTCGTTTCTTGACAATTTTGCGGACAACTTCTTTGGGCTTTGTATTCCTTGGAGGGTTGCGGTACCTATCATCATGGTCGTCTTCGTCATTATAGTGCGGACGTTCGTAATCGTCATCTACATCAGGGCGATAATCACTGGATTCTACTGGTCTAGTAGGCTTATATTTCTTTTTGGGTACAAGTACATATTCATCATTGTCTTCGCCCGAGTAATGGTAGTCCGGCTGCTTATGCGGCTTCTTCTTTTTTGGCCTAGGAGGATGATAATCGTCATTTTCGTACCTATCTGGTGGAGACAGCTCTGGTAAAACTGGGTAATTGTACTTCATTGAAGATGCCGGTTTTATATTCATGTCGTCGAACTTTGTCTTTTTAAAATCGTCATTGTAACTGAACTTCACCGGTTTCTCCGAATCAAAGCCACTTGGTTCAGCAAAGCTGTTGTAACTCTCTTTGAACGGATCTGGTGAAAATATAGCTGGATATTTGTGTTTATTTAAGTCTAAATCCGCAAAGTTACCATATGAATTGTCTCTGTGTTCATGACTTTCTTTTTTGTGTTTAGTTTTGCAATTTGGATCAAAACTATAACCAACGTGACTGTGGGGCTCGCTGTCGGAAATTGATTCATCGTAAGGATGTTTTATACTTATACTATGGGTATATTCACTTGGTTCTAAGTCCGGATATTGAGGTTTTCTTCTCGAATGTTCTGCATGCTGATCGTGTGGAGGTCTTGTCCTTCTTCTATCGCTGTAATCTTCTTCATCTTCTGAGTAATCATAGTACTTCTCGTAGTCTCTCATTGCTTTTTCTTCTATAATACTCCTGGCAGATCCTATAGCTTTCGGAGTAGCGCTTTCACTATTAACTACTGCTTTAAAACCAGTGTCAGGAGCTGCTGAGTATTCAACTGTTCTCATAGAGCCATCAGGTTCCATGACGCTATAGTGACCTGTTAAAGTTTAATGATTTGGTTTAGGTTATTGTTTGTTACACACTTTTTATATTGCCTCATTAATCACATTTTAATCAATTTGTATTTTGATAATATTTATATTTTAACATTTAAAACAAAAGAATATAATATTTCTATCAATAATAGAATATTATCAATAAAGCGGTTACTAGCATTTCCCACAATAGCTTTTGTTTTCAAATTAGTATTTTGATATGATCGTAATTTTTCGTGGTCAATTATACAGAAAACGCTACCTTTCACTGTGTCGCCTTCTTTAGTCTCCCAAACAGTTTTGATGTCGCCAGTACGGGCGTCTGATACTCCGTAGCTGAATGAATAGCTTGGATTTCCCTGGCAACAAAAAAACGAAGCAAATTTGCTTGCATACATTTATTGATACATTTTTTGCCAATGCTACAATTATATTGCGATTGTCTACAAAAGAAAAACCTCAACAGAATGTGCGAAGTGATAGCTTGCGTGCAAAAATTCGGTATTTTACTCATTATGTCAATTTCTTGCATGCTCGACTTAATGGTTTAGTATTCTGAATAACCAATGAAGGCTTAATCGTTTCCATAAGTTGGGAATGCGAGCAATTAAAGGCAGGTTGAGCTCATACATAAAGTAATGCCGGTGTGTCCGTCACACTGTTGGGTATAACGTGTGCTGCATTTATCACTCTCGCTCACGACCAGTTGCCCAACACATGTCTAATAAGTTAACTGTACTACAATCAGGTCCATACCAATGAATGGAAATCAAACCGGTGGCTTACCATGACATGTTGCTGCCATTATTATTAAAAAGTGCGAGGGGGATAGACGTATGGATAAGAATGTCTCCCTCTCTCTCTCTCTCTTAAATAATTGTGGCAAATGTACTAAATGGTCACGCCTCTAAGCAAGTATATTACCAGCAAAAAAAACAGTAGTGAAACTAGTCAACTACGCCTACAATTAATAATGTTAACGGCTTAGTAGTATTTCCTTGGAATTTCACACATACATTGATAAGTGTGAAGAACAATTACAAAGTCGGAAGGTGTTGAACAATTTTCCTTATGTGTAAATATTAAACATAATGACACTTGTTGCCTGGTTTGGCAGGTTCAAGTCGATTGACCGCGTGCGCAGCGCATCGCATGCGGTTTCAATGTCAATGACAGATCATTCATTCACTTTCGTTCAGATCCGTAAACTTCCGTGACTCATGCCGTGTGAATATTTTTAAATGTATAATTTATCGTATAGTCATGTTTATATGTGTGTAAAAAAAGTTTGTTCGTTCGTCGCATTTTATATTAAATTACCTATGTGTTTGATGGAGTACTTTACAACAATAAATAGTTATTTACATAACACCTTTAATAAATTATAAGGAATCATTTGGCATAGTGCTGTGACAAAACGAGTATGGATAAAAGTGGGTGACCAGAGCCATTGACTGGCAGTTTCAACACCCGCCACTCTAGATAACTGTGGTGTGGGGTTTATTTGTACCACTACGTGGGTTCTGTTAATGAGCTCGATATGGACACGATTACGAGTTTTTGCTTTCATAATGAATTTAAAACTTACACTTATTACATTGGTTTTGCAATTTAAGTACCAAGTATTTATCGTTGCATACTGTTAGCACGCAGATGGCGAACCTTATAATATATATATTTTTTCAAGTTATCTGTAATAGCCATGGTTATTTACCACCTTTTTAGTATAAAGTAATAATAATTCAAGATTAAATTAGAGCCTTGATGGCCGAGTGCTTCGAGTAATTTGTTAGCTTGCAACACAAAGGTTTCAAGTTCAAGATCATAATCATTTCAGTTTCAAGATAAGTGTCACCACGAACTTTGTGAGGCAGGTAAACATCGAGAGTAAGCCTGCATATTTACGTTGAGAAGAAATTGAAAGGCTTAGGCTAGGTTAGGTTAGTCATGCTTAAGTTACGGCAATGAACTCGTCATTTGTTCACCGTGACAAAAACTTACTCTGGTAATATACATACATATCATCACGCCAAGTCCCTAACGGGGTAGGCAGAGAGTATAGGGCGCCAGTTCTCTCTACTCTAGTAATATTATTATTAATTGTTTATTTCACTGAAATTTCTTACTGAAAGTGAAATGAACAAAAAGACTGAAAGATAAGTCTATGGATATAAGCGGTAAAAGGAAAAGGCGGAACAATATAATGAAGTCAGACTACGGATTGCTATCTTCATTGTTTGACATTGACATGTGTCAATGAAAGATAAATGATATATTTTCTTTAAATTAATTGTAACTTTCTAGGGGGTTTTCCCGATTGCTAATATAAATTATATTGGCTATATAATTGTGTTTCTATGACTTATATTTGTTAAATTTTATATTCTTTTATAAACTTATTAAAAACTGAATTAAATACGTTTCCGCTTGCTACCAAACTTAATGAGAGTACTTAGTAATAGTACCGAACTTAGGTTTTTTTTCTTATTATTTGATTTAAATAATAATAATAATATATCCTCACGCCTTCCCACAAGGGTCCCCGAAGGGGTAGGCAGAGGTGTATAGGTAATACCCACACACCCACTTTCCGCCAGAGGTATATTAGGTGCCAACGTGACAGATGGCGAGTCCATCGCCGTTACTCAAGCACGACTATACATACACCTTTTGAATTTCTTCTCAGACGCATGCAGGTTTCCTCTCGATGTTTTCCTTCACCGTAAAGCTCGTGGTGTGACTAATCACTGTACTTAAGTTCAGAAAAAACTCATTGGTACAGTCGGGATTCGAACTTGCGACCTTTGCGTCGCAGGCAACTGCTCGAACCACTCAGCCACCACGGCTTCAATATTTGATTTTCTATCGGTATTTTAGTGTATATTTTATGTGGTTATTTTTTATTTTTATGATGTTACTAAGATAAACAAAGTGTTTTATCATCACGATTTCCCATAAAGGGTTAGTGACATCATTGTATGAATGTATATGCAGTATAGACTAAGAGACGGCCACAGACTCGCAACTTGACACTTTAACACTTGTAGATATATAACGGGGACCTTGAAAAGAGAATATTGTATATGTTCTTGTGAAATTGTCTGAATATGAATATTGTAATGAAACATGTAATTATTATTTCAGCGGTCGTTCAGTCTTATTGAGCCTTGCGTGAGACATAAACGATAGTGAAATCGCGTGCCTCTCATGTTATGATTGCTGCATGTAAATACTTTTAACACGTATCTACGTACCTAAAAACATATTCTATTTGTGTTATATTGTCAGTACAAATTGGGCGCATAAATTAAATTTTTTGTACACAAATATTGTTGTAAAACACTGGTAATTCGACCCTGTCTAAACCTATGCCCCCTGTCACTAATATCACCATATTTTAAATGTATATCATCAAATATTCACTAATGCATGATTGAACAGACTGTAATTAATTCGTCGTCGTTGAAAGTTTTGTGTCTTAAACAGTTCTTATAATAATGTTATTAAGGTTTATAATAAGATGATTTAGTCTATATTATGTAATATGTCTTATTTTGTCTCTGACAAAATAAGACATATTTTTTTTAACTCTGTTAAAAAAAATATTAATTATTTTAAATTTTGGAATATTGCAGGTATACGTAACATTTTACTTTATGGTATTATATAATTTCCGAAGAAACATTTAAATATTTATATTTACAAAATTGCATAATGCATAAAGCATTTGGCCCCAATGTACATATATATATAATAATAATAATATGTCCTCACGCCTTCCCACAAGGGTCCCCGAAGGGGTAGGCAGAGGTGTATAGGTAATACCCACACACCCACTTTCCGCCAGAGGTATATTAGGTGCCAACGTGACAGATGGCGAGTCCATCGCCGTTACTCAAGCACGACTATACATACACCTTTGAATTGCTTCTCAGACGTATGCAGGTTTCCTCTCGATGTTTTCCTTCACCGTAAAGCTCGTGGTGTGACTAATCACTGTAATTAAGTTCAGAAAAAACTCATTGGTACAGTCGGGATTCGAACTTGCGACCTTTGCGTCGCAGGCGACTGTTCGAACCACTCGGCCACCACGGCTCTTATATATATATATATCGCTGAATAAACACCCTAGGTAAAATAACATGATAAGTAAAGTGTACTCACTCCATTGGTAGTTTGGTCGTCTGTATTGTCTTCTGTGAACTCTCCTAGCTGACAATTGGAAGTCACCAAATTAGCCAAGAGGACCTACAATTTACGAAAGAGAATTTTATCTAACACTTTACATTTATTTCAGTTCCATATAAATTATTATTACTTACAGTTAAAACGAATTTCTTCGCCATGCTTAAAATGTTATAGAATTTTCACCATACACACAGGCACTAAGCATTCCAAAACACCTATAAATTTCAAATATCGAATTATAGAACTAATATTAACATGTCCATTTCAAGGTTGAGTCTAGTTGAAGACGGACGGTCCGAACATCACCCACCTATTTATATAAACGCGCATCGCACCCCCCGAGTGCGTAAAGAATGCCAACAGCCAGGATGCGTTCACTATTACATTGTAATAACAATCTTATAATTTACACTGCACTATATTGTTTGATGTTATCATTTCAGGAATACATTACCTTATGATTACTGCAATTAGTATAAACTGTCTAAGTATATCAAACCGCCAAACGAATGCTTAACATATACGCTTAGTATATGCCAAATAACACAACACCCACAAAAACTCTCTCTACTTACCCCGTTGGGGACTCGGCGCCACTAAACCATTCTGGAGTCTACAGATTAAATTATTTGTGTGCCAAACGTTTAGGAGTTCAGTCACATACAGCGAAGAGTGTGCAGTCATTTTATGGAGCATGTAGAGTGTGTAGAGAAATATTTTCCTTCTAAAATAAGTAGCCTGTTTTTTTCGCAGGTCTTGCTATGGCGATAAGTATTTTTTTTTTTTTTTTATACCACTTGGGTGGCAAACAAGCATGTGGTCCGCCTGATGGTAAGTGGTATGTAAGTATGTCTTCTGGTGACCTTAGCCTTTATGTTCGAAGTTCGAATGCATAATCTTGATTTTTTTATAAATTCCTCTCGCCATTCTCGTTACATACGTGTGAATTATGAACAGAAAAACAACGTCGTTAAAGAGACATTAATTTGACGGGATGATTGAATTTGCTCGGCCGCATGCAAATAATTGAAAGTGAAAACTTTCAAGATTTGTTACGTATTATTTAATTGTATCCATACGTTACTTACATACTATTGCACAAAAATGTTTTAAGCCTAACGGACACTACAAATCTTTCATAGCTACATGAACGTACAGCTTAATCACTGTAACTGTCGCAGTATGACATTTGTACGCAGTGATGGGAACGATGCTGCCGGCAATATTCAAACAAATATTTCCTGATTACTATAACAGCGGGCTAAGTTGAATATTTAATACATTGAAATTATATTCTACTAGCTTTTACCTACGGCTTCACCCGCGTGGAGCTTGGAAAATCAGCTTATGTATGTTTCGGGATTAAAAGGTAGCCATGTCCTCATCCTAGGTAACTTTCAGCCAAATTAGTGCAGCTGTTTTGCCATGAAAGAGAAACGAACATCCAAACTTACAAACGTGTCTGAGGGCGTGATTGTAAAGATGAAGACAGGCATGTTACGTTGATTTGGACACATAGAAAGGATGAGTGAAGAAAGATTGACGAAACAGATATACAAAGCAAAAGTGTGTGCAAGAAGAGGCAGAGGAAGGCCACGTTCCAAATATCTGGATCAAATAGATCGGACTCTCAAGGACGGTAACGTTAAGAGTACTCGAAACCGACGAGCATGTATGAAGAGACTGATGAATGTGGACGAAGCGAAAGAGGTATGTAATTCTAGAGAGAACTGGCGCTCTATACTCTCTGCCTGCCCCGTTAGGGACTTGGCGTGATGATATGTATGTGTGTATGTTATATTAAAAATAAGAAGACTAGTTTTATGAACGCGAAAGTTTGTAAGGATTTTTGGTCATCTTATATGGAAAAACTACTCAACAGAATTGGCTATAATTTTTTACAAGCCGTGTTTTCTTTTTTTTTACGATTTACGGATAATTTTTATACGGGTGAAAATGCGGGAAACAGCCCGTCAATTAATATGTTTCTATCTTGCGTAACCAACTACAATGTAATCGTTTCGATTTTTGCACACAAGTCTAACTATTACCATGAGTAGGTAATAGGTACTAGGTTTAGATTTTCGTTTGTCTAAACTAATCTACAAGCGGCACTTTAAATTTAGGCAAAGTTTTAGCTTGATGTATATCGCTAAACATACAGTATGGAAGTTCATGAAAGTACTTTTAAGTGGACGAACCCATTTCTTAACCAATCAAATTCAATCTTATTGCAGTCATGCGTCAGATTACAACGTTCCTTATAGCTTGAGTGTGGAATGGATAAAGATCGCATCCTCTGATTAATCGTACGCGCTATGAACAAATAGCGAGCTCCTACTAATTTGTTCACTGACAATAGTCGAGAATTTTTTAATGTTATCGTTTATCGCAATCGTTAATCACATTTCATGCTTTACAACAAAAGCCATTTGCCACCAGTTAAAATTGGTACTTTCTTTGCACTTTTTATTGGTTCTCGGTTTGATACAGCGTGCAATTGAAGAGAAACCAGTACAGAGCCCGACGTCTACTAATAATTTATTTATTCATGGACGCTCAACAACGTTTCATGCTTCAACTCATGTTGTAACGATGATGAATTTCATCAGGAAAAGTTTGACTTTTCACATGATTTACTTACTTTCGACCAATTAGAATTTTTAAACACAGTCGTCTAAAAATATATGTTTATTTTGATTTTTATTTGTATTACCATTAATTACAGTTCGCCTTAAACACTATCCACCTTTAATTGCATTCTTTTCACGTACAAAAGCTTATAAATACATTTGGCCCGCAAATATAATATCACAGCATGTCATGCCCTCAACCTTATTCATAAAAAATACTTGTGCTCCAGTAAAACAATGTACATTATATATTCCAGTGACATCTATCGGCAAGAACCAGATATTTGTTTGAAGCGGGCGACAGCGCCACCTAGTGGTAGCCGTGGTAACCAGCTCCGTCGTAGTGGTTGTTGTAGACTTGAGGATGATGGGCTTGGCCAATTCGCTTGACAACTGCATTGAAGCCGTGGATTTTATCAGCGGTGTACTCCACGATACGAGTAGTACCATCGGGCTCGGCGAGAGAGTACGCACCTGAGAATATTAACATATATTTAATCAATGTAACTACTTGAAATAAGTTAAATATAATATTATAATCTTAATACGTAGAGTAACTGATTAAAACATTTGAATTTGCATTTTTATTAGTCTGATTAACATATCCCGTAAAGTATATTTCTGTTAGTCCATCACATAATATTTGGAGATTTTATTTGTTTGTTCATCACACATTTTAAGGGCAAAGATCTTTTTGGCATTTTTGATGCAAACTTTTTTGTTAGCCGCAGTCAAGTGCAGTCTTCAACTTCCCTATAAGCCATGACAAGCACACTTTAAATTATCTGACTCATTAATGTCAATATTATTTTGTATACATATTTTACCATAGTTACTTATCATAGAAGTACGTTATAATATCATAAAATAAATAATAAGGCAGGAAATACTTTTGCGACAAAGTGTATCAATGGAATTCGAAACAAATGAACGGCCGATCAAACAAATGAATCTTGTATGCACGAGCGATCAATCGAAAACCTTGATCATCAATCATCAATGAAGAGTTTATTGTATTTTTTTTTCAAAGACCTTAAGCTTTACCTTTAACAACGTCACCATCTCGTGTCTCCCATTGAGTTTTGTGGTCACCGGTGTGAGGGTCATTTACTGCATAGTCGTATGAATATTTGGGGTATGACTGTAACAAAAAGTAATAGTTCTACAAAATCATACTATAATAATAATAATACTAACCCATTAATAATTCTGGATAAGGTTCCTAATTTTTCTATACTACTATACAAACTCAGTTTTTACGATGTCAAAACACCATACATTTATTATAAACTTTTTTGATCCTCAAGTTGCCTGCGACGAAAAGGTCGCAAGTTCGAATCCCGACTGTACCATTGAGTATTTCTGAACTTAAGTACAGTTATTAGTCACACCACGAGCTTTACGGGGAAGGAAAACATCGACAGGTAACCTTCATACGTCTGAGAAGAAATTCAAAGGCGTATGTATAGTCGTGCTTGAGTAACGGCGATGGACTCGCCATCTGTTACGTTGGCACCTAATATACCTCTGGCGGAAAGTGGATGTGTGGGTATTACCTATACACCTCTGTCTACCCCTTCGGGGACCCTTGTGGGGCGTGAGGATATATTATTATTATTATAAGTTTTTACATAAAAAAGACATCAACGCGCTCACGGAAAAAGCAAGTTTTATTTTGTCAATTTCGTTGTCTTACTTCTTTAAATAAACAGTTTACCTTAAATTACGACAATAAACGCTCTATTTAATTATTATTACCGAGTCCATAGAAAATATGAGCTAATATTTTTTATATCTCTGTATCATGCACCACCTCGGTATAAACCAATATTGGTCAATAATAACATCACTTAGTCTATAATTTCCCTGTGTATAAAATTTACCACGCACGATTCATTTCTGTCGTAAGATGGGACGTCATGGTGTCTGCACTACGTCACGGTGTACGGTCCACGTATTGCGTAGGCTGTGTTCAGTGTTATCATAGTGACGGAAGATTGTAATTTATTCGGCCCGTTACACATTCGTGACAAAATCATGAATAACATGTCCGTAATTTTCATGCATCAAAATACACGCTTAAGGGAATTTGAATGCAGAATATTTATACAGTGGCAATACATGAAGTAATCCAGTTAGAATTATACACTATTTGACTATATAATATACCCTCACGCCTTTCCATACGGGTCCCTGAAGGGGTAGGCAGAGGTGCATAGGTAACAGCCATACACCTACATTCCGCCAGAGATATATTTTAGGTGCCATTATGTATTATATTTCTTTTATAGAAATTGTAACTTTAGTTC
>JACCPG010005512.1:0-14043 GCA_016069955.1 Drepana arcuata
CCTGTACGTGCCCGACTGCGAGGAGGTGCGCGTGTCGCCAGTCGTGGCGCGCCGCGGACACCTCAACGTGCTGCAGCACGGCACGCACGGCTGGAAGAAGCGCTGGCTGGTAACTACCCACCACCCCACCACCACCACCATACATACATATCACCACGCCGAGTAGGTGGAGACTACAGAGCACCATTTCTCTCTATTCTTGCATACCTCTTCGCTTCGTCCACATTAATCAGTCTCGTCATACATGCTCGCCGGTTTCGAGTACTCGCCACTACATACTTTTCGCAATTTTGATTAAATTATTGTTTTTTTTTAACAAACATACCCTATGTGACATTCCAGATAGTTCTCTCTCTGTTACCGATTTCATCCAATTCCTTTAAATAGTTTTTGCACGAACGAAAGTTTCGCATTAGTAGGTCACAGGTTCTTGTCCTATCTTCACATCTCCCACAACGTATCCCGAAGGGGTAGGGTGTAGTAAACTCACTTTTCGCCGGAGATATCCACAAATGCCAACGACATAAATGTCGCGCATTGGTAGATTATATCCTATCTAGTTTATATAATAACTTCAATAATAAACATCTTATTTGATCAGAATTTGGGTTCGCCAGGATACTGTTCCACAGACCCACATGCTGACTACATCCAATCATAGTTCTTCTGACATCTTTGTTCTGGTCACATTCCAATGAATATATGTATGTGTCAAATGTCAGCCAATTCCATTCTGCCGTGGGATATTGTGGCTTGAGTGAGCTCGCGTTCTGCAGGTGGTCCGGCGGCCTTACGTGTTCATGTACCGCGACGAGCGCGACCCCATCGAGCGCGCGCTCATCAACCTCGCCAACGCGCACGTCGAGTATTCCGAGGATCAGGAGCAGATGGTGCGCATGCCCAACACCTTCAGGTAAGCGATGTTTATTTATTTATTTATTAGAGTTTCCAACAAAAATACACAAAAAATTCTTAAGAGCTTCAATATAAAAAAAAAATGTGATTCCTCAAGAAAACCTTAAAGCTAAAAAAAATATTTAATTGGGTTTGCTCCTAACAGTTAAAGATTTGTGAATTTAAATTAACCAAAGAATGTATTATTTAAGTTAAGTTAAGATTTACAAAGTCGGTAATGTTCTATACTATATGCATACATATCGTCACGCCCTTCCCTCACAGGGCCAGCAAGTGCGGGCATCAGTTCTTTCTAGACTTACTTCCATCCATTCATATTGTCTATGATAAAAAAAAACTTAATTTAAACTGCTCGGTTGTTACTTGTGGACATTGTTTGTCTATGTACTAACCAAATATCTCTCTTTTACGTGATTTTGAAACTGCACGTCTATCTTAGATGCGCTTCGTTAGATTAAGACAGTACAGGTTCTTTACTGTGTAAATAGTATAATAAAAGTTTAATTACATTGTCACTCTTGAAAATATGATTTAGTTGCTATGTTATGTCAGATATACGACATCCTCAAGCTTTCCTGCGTCAGTATATTCTTGCCGAATAAATAGATATCCTCACGCCTTCCCACAAGGGTCCCCGAAGGGGTAGGCAGAGGTGTATAGGTAATACCCACACACCCACTTTCCGCCAGAGGTATATTAGGTGCCAACGTGACAGATGGCGAGTCCATCGCCGTTACTCAAGCACGACTATACATACGCCTTTGAATTGCTTCTCAGACGTATGCAGGTTTTCTCTCGATGTTTTCTTTCACCGTAAAGCTCGTGGTGTGACTAATCACTAGCCGAATAAATCTATGTACAAAAGTAATTTATTCATACGTCGTTGTATTGATACATTAACAGCGTGGTGAGCAAGGACCGCGGCTACCTGCTGCAGACCCTCGGCGACAAGGAAGTCCATGACTGGCTCTACGCCATCAATCCTCTGCTGGCTGGGCAGATAAGGTGAGCTTCTCAACCCAATGCACCACATTCTATGCGAGAAAGATTCAGATAATAACCCTTTCATGAACTTTGTCCTCTTAAATAATTCCTGAACTTTAAACAAAATAAATGATTCTCAGTCTTTCTCGTTCAGAGTGTACATGAACACCAAACACCCTTCTGTCACTCAACTGGCATGCACCCTCTTTTGTTCACTATTTACAAGCCCTCCGTCTCCCCTTTGTGTTCTCTTTTCTAATGCAAGTATTCGTCGTTCATTCTTTATTTTGCTTTTGTTTTCTTACATTTCCTGTCGTTAATGTGACACAGTACACGAATATTGTATGTTAGAAAAGTGAATGTTCCAAGTTGAGCCTTTCAATATACACGCGTAAAGGTCTGACGGCACAGGTCGCGGTCGGCGCGGCGTGGCGACAAGACAGCGGGAACTGCGGCCGCGCCGAATACGGCATGAGATACCCTCACAATGGAGTCTATCCTCGTTTTTTAAATGCGTCTCGGACGCCGGCAACATCCACGCGCAAAGAGCCTTACGCAACGCGCACCCAATGACCAAGAATTGAAACTGCCAACTTTACGCTCACTTTTAATTTCATTGCGCGTTTCGAACATGTCGTCGAGATATACAAAAGCTCGTTACCAACCTATTTATTGAATCTCGAGAAGTTATATTGTTTTGAAATGTAACTATATGATATGCTGCATGTTTTCAGATTATGTTTTCTGTTAACGTGACTGTCATTGTTTTGTGATGAGCATTTGTTTAATAATATACAGACCTGGTTGTAGCCGACCTTAGAGTCTTTGATCGTCAAAGTGATCAAGTAAATTATAAATATATCCGTGTCTGGTTTGGTGGGTTGTTTAGCAGAACAAGGTATGAGCAAGCTTTATACTTGTGGTCCATGAATTTATTTACTTTTCACATAACGTTATTTTCAAGTTGGGACCACATTTTTTTAAAACCAAATTCTATAAATATATCAATTATTTTGACATATCTATTTTATTAGTCGATTTAAAGCAGACTAAAATAATGTTATACGATGTGCTATACGTAAATAGATATTATATTTGTTCAATATATTAATATATATATATATTTATTTATATTACTATATCTCACTATACTTTGAAACAAACAAGGGTCAAAAGTGTGTAGTTGGGACCAAACCGGTACACTGATTTATCGGGATCGGGTAATGTAATTATATCGAATTTGAATCAACTCATACAATAAATAATGTGCTTGAAATAATTGTGATTCGGCTGTTTCAATGTCTGTCATGGGTGCACGTAGTAAATACGCTCTTATTAAATACTATATTAATATCTGGGTCACGATGTCTCGTGTATTTTATTTATAACAGGTAACATTCAACGTTTGTTTATATTTATGTATTGATTTATTTGTGAATTCGAATATGTTTAAACGACTTAGCTGTTTGGTATATGATGCCGTTCTGCAGTCGTTATTTATAAGAAGCTACTTTCAAATGAGTGTCCCCATAATAGTTCTGCGCACAATAAAACTGTCGGCGAAGTCAGATGGACTCCATTATGTAAAACAAAAATTGGATGTTGATTGTACTGCGTAATGACGAATTACTGAAAACTTATATATTTTCTTCTAATGTTGGATACCTTATTGTAATTTACCTTGTATATACGTATGACCCGATCTGTAGATTAATGTAATTATTTACGGCTCGTAGGCCGACGACAGCGGTATCCAGAACTTGTATGAAGTCACACACACGACTCATTTCAAGTTTTAGCATTCATTGTAAATACATAAAAAATATAACGTCATCGTAGTTGAATGTAGACGCGACAGGATAAAACAATTGCTGTGCGCTACTCGTGTGTAGCTCCAAGATTATTTATATTATGTCCAATTTGTGTTGTAATAATATTTTGTCTCAAAATAACTATTTAGTAATAAATGTTTCTTCTTTCAATGGATTGTATAAAGTAGGTTAACGTGATGTTACTGGAAATATTTTGGCGAATGGCGCTACGAAACCATTCCGATGGTATCTATCTAGTCATGTGCTCTCTGCGTAGTACTTTATGTGATAGGAGTAGCTCCATAGTTGCATCAATGCAGTGCTGCAAACTATCACAGCAACTAGTATGTTTTCTTAATGTCTAAATATTACGTGTTTTGTTGTAATTCCAATCTCCACAGAGCCCCATTGGTCCATAGGTCACTTTATATCATCGTTAGTTTAGGTAACAAATGTGACTGTAGTCCTATATGTATACTTTCTCAACAATATGTTGTTAATCAAGCGACCTTTTGCTCCTGTTACGGCTTCGACAAATGTTCAATAAATTACTATAATAATTGTCACTATACTATTGCTTAGGTGACGCATTATTCGATTAAAGACGAACATATATTGTAACAACATCAACATCTTGAATAACTTGTAGTCGCTGTACATAATTTAATTAATTTGATACTTAAATTATGACATAAAGTAGGTATGGCTTTCTTTTGTTAAGACTCCAGCCACTGGCTTTCACACTGAACAGTAGAAAGGAATCCTCGGCTAACACTAGGGAATATTCAGATAATAATTTAGCTTATATAACATAACGTAGTTATAAGAACAAAAAGTATTATCCAAATTTAGTCATGCTGTGTGTTATAGGTAAAGTTTCTTAAAAAAAATATTACATCTATTGTCGTCGAGATTATTAATGTATAACTTCACGTTTCAGTTGGTACAGCACAATGTCAAATGAGCTAAAAGTGTGTTATTTTCATGTGGTGACTTGACACCGGTTTGGCGATGTGCTTTATTTACACAGGAAACACTCATTTTTAATCGTAAGATATTATTAAAGATGTCCATTTCTTCGCCACTGTATAATGAAAATTAATGTCATTATTTGTTGTGAGTAAGCGATCTCATGCTATACGACACGAATGTTGGGTAACTTTCTTTTCTAGTCATTTTATTACATTCCAAAGTATGTTAATTATTTCAGTTCTTTTCGAATAATTAGGGTAATGTATTTTGCATAGCAAAATGGTGTTAATGTAGTTGATTACAGTAAGGCAGAACTTACGATCACTGGTGTGTGCGGTACGTTAACACGAGCAGTTAACTGGTTACGTTTTGGTTTGCTGTTTCGTCTTTAGTTGTTATGTAAATGGAGACACTAAACTTTTAGAGATAAACAGCGGTCGCTGGATTTATTTTTTTATAGAGTGTTTGGGCTATACTGCTATTTTTATAGGACAAGCTGTTGTTTTGACTTTAGGTTTTTTTATTGACGATTGTTTCAAACATGATTTTGCCGAGTCAAGGAGCGTGTATGATGTCATATTTAAAGCTTACATTATTGAATAGTGAGTGTTACGCGGCGGGTCCGGTGCCTGCGCCCGGTCCCGCCCGCCCTTGTGATTTCGATAGTGATTGTTGATTGTTGGGCGTGAATGATAATTTGAAAAATTATATATATACATATAATATATATTCTATATATAATTTATGGATTTCATTCGATTATGGAAATAAGAACAACGTAATGATTGGTAATATTACTCAATGCTCTAAATGTACTATCAAAATATATTATACACAGTGTTAAAGGTCATAAATAAAACGCTTTGAAAATTTCCAAACTGGTGTTTCCTTGGTTTTCCCTGTTCATAGACAGAGTAGTGGCATTCCGTGTTGTCACTATCACACTTTCATAAAATACTTATGCTTGTGCAGGCAAAGCAGAACCAGTTTGCCTTTCTGCATAACAACTCTACGCAGGATATGGTCGATAATACCTTAGGATATATTAAATAGTGCCATCCACGAAGACATGCCCCACCAATTTCTAGACGAGGGGGACGTGGGGAGTATGACCAGAGTCTATTAATTGTAGTTTGCGTGTGCACCCATAGGCAATCAGTGTGTACCGATAATACTAAAAAATAGTGGAAGGTTGCACACTTTCACTTTAAACTATATGGAAAAAATTGTGAGGCGCGTCTTCGTGGATGGCACTATCTATTGGTTCGGTAACTACGGCTTTTTATAATAAAAAGTCAAATAATATATTATTATCACAATATAATGAGTGGTACAAAAAAGTCCTTAAAATATCTAAGGTGTGATTATATGTGGCCTCTGAAAGGTTTCTCCTTTGGGGCGGGGCATACCTTGAGAAACATTGCTCATGTTAACGATATCTCAATATAAAAACCCTCGAGTACGCAAGCAAATCAGTAAATCGACGTGCGTTTGATAATAAGACAACCTTGTACGCCCTAAAGAAATGCACTCGATTTCAAACAGCTTTCTCAAATACACCTGAATTGGTCTGTTTCAAACTTGACTGATTTAATGCATCAAGCATTTTCTTTAGGAGACTGACTGCCTAACTACTGGCAACAATACGTAACTATACCATTTGAAGTCGCAAAGCCGCCTCCTCTCCCCTTAATGCAAAATAAAATTGTAGGATATACCTACAATTTTCTCGAATTTTGGATGTATACATATAGTATACATCCAAAATTCGAGTATGTTCTTTTAGTTTTTTTTGTATTGTCTCTCGTAGCGTGAGTTCCGGGAACTTTTGCTACTTAACCGGTCAATGGCGAGACCTAGGCATCCAGCCAGGCACTTTATTTCTAAGCAACACAGCTAAGGGCACCCCCTGTGGGGTGCGAACCTCGGCTTAGGGTGTTGCTGGATCGCGAGCAAGAGAGCTGGGCTGGACTGGTAATTTTATTTAAATATTATTTGGGGACGGGATTTGCGAGTCTGGCTCGGCGCGGGCCGGCGTTTGCGGCGGAGGTCGGGGGGGAACATTACAGCCTATTCGCGTCGAGCCTGGTAACTTTGTGCACTTTGGTGCCGTCAACATGGCTGCCAAGAAAGATACTTTGCTTTTGGTGAGTATTTACACATTAATCAGGCTGCAACTGAACTATATAATTCTTCTGCACGTATATGTCACTGAACTCCTAAACAGCTGGACCGATTTGGATGTTTTTTTTTATGTTAAGGTGGATTTTAGAATGCATTGAGTTCACAATTCACAAACAAGGGGAGTTTGTTTCGCCGTTTATTCTCCTGGCAGGTATTATTCTTGGAAACGGTGTTAACTTTAGGTTTTTTATTAAGTATATGGCGTTCAATAAGTGTTCCCTGTGTCCCTTACGTTGAATAAAATATTTTGATTTTAATTGAATAGATGGCGCTGGGATCGTGTTTCAGTAACATTAACTTTCTCTCTCTAGCAACTGATGATACAAACGCCTATTCCAACCGTGCCTTGACTAGGCCGGATGCTATTCATTCGCTAATCACTAAAATGGAAAAGTCTAAGACAGACTATGAGAATGAAAAAAAAATGAACTTTTTGTTGTTAGAACAAAAACATTGTAACAGATTTTTAGCTTTTAGTTGGTGTCTTGATAGTTACATTGTTTTAAATTATATTTGGAAGCAAATTAACGTCTAGTCGATGGCAGTCAGCCATGTTGAGGCACACGTGTCTATAAGTCATTAGCTAATAAAATATATCATTGAAGCAATATATTCAGAGCTTCTTTTATAAAACTAATAAAAAGTTTGTTGCGTACACAAATTCCAGGCCATGGTGTGACCATATTTAAGGGAATGCATACCAAACAATTTCGTTTAACGCAATATTTTGCTAAAAACTTAGGAGAAATACTGAATTTTGGGTAATTTAGTACATTATCGTTTGCGGCATCATAGTATGCGCCGGCGCAGGAACGTAGGTACGTACTACATATCATACCTTTTCCTTGATCCTTAAGGAGACTGAATACAAAAGGTGCTCACGAGAAGGGATTCAAATTCTTATCGTAATCACTGTCGTCTGCGAACGGATTGCTGGGGTCATTGACATCGTCGTCCGCGAACGGGTTTTTGGTTTCGTCGTAATGTTCATCTTCGAACGGGTTATTTGGTTCGTTGGTGATGGCTTCAGAGATGATGGGGGACACTCCTGTACTCATCGGGCATTCTTCATGTCGCCTCTTGGCGAGTATGGGCGAGCTGTATGGGGAAGGTTTGGTGGTAGCGGGATCCAACTTGTTGAGGTTCGCTTCGATGCTTGAGCTGTACCGTTGTTGCTCCAGGAGTCTCATCTTGCCCTCAGCCATGGGGACGACGGCCGTGCCTCTCATTGGTACTTGCTTTGAAGTGTTGGCAACGAATACTGAAGGCACACCAAAATTTCATTTAGTTAGATACACAATTTTAACTATACATACATATTATCATATAGGCGAGTGAGCGCCATTTCTGTCTAGCTAGACTTCTAGCTAGACAGAAATCTAGAAAGCGCAGCGGGGGACGAAGGAACTACCGTAAAAAAATTGTAGTTGCCAGACTGGGGGCAGTATGTACCTTGACTTGCGAATTGTTGAAAACAATTACATTTCAGAACTGACAGACAGGCAGAGGCGCCGGGGGACTTTGTTTTTAAAATCCGTAGTCATAATAAGACACAAGTTAAAGACTTCAGCCAAAGCATCCAAGTAGTACCTTGTTTGGTCTGCCCCTCGTGCAGCCTCAGCCTAGCCTCAGCCCCGGGCCCGTAGCTGGGGGCGGGGGCGGGGCCTGGGGCTGGGGCGGGCGTGGGGGCGGGGGCGGGGCCAGCCTCCTGCTCGTTCTCCGTCACCACGGTCACCTTGTTGAACAACCCCCGCCCGTAGTACTCGGCTACTACCGAGTAACTGCAATAGCAAAGGTACATAGCTTAATGTTTTTGGAACAAAATAAATCATATATTATGTTAATCCAGCTAATACTCTATCTCTGTGGCAAATTTCATACAATTCCGTAAGGCTACATAAGTAAGTAGGATACAGGTAGGACAATCGTAAACATATATGACACTCTTTTTAGAGGAAACTCATATACTTTGTATATAAAGTACTACCATCGTTAAGGTTCGAAGTATAAAGTTAAATTTTAGCGTAGTTTATTTTTTCACATTACAGAAGGAAAATATTAATACGATACGTCATCAGTGTTTTGGTTACAATTATGTCGACGATTGTCTTCTGCTTTTTCCTTAGGTTTAATGAAATATCTTGTTATGGACGGATATCAAGACTTTAATGGCATGTCTAGAACATATATCCTGGTGGCTGTAGTTCGAGTAGTCGTCTGGGCAACTTCCATCACAGACGGGAGAAGGTGAACATTATCAGTTGCCCCGCCTTTATACAATCAAGATCGGAATTGCTCGATTTGTAACAATTAAAAGCATGCTCGATGTTAACACATGTATTGTAATATCATTGCACATGGTCACTACAGTCATATATTATGATAACTATCAACTTCATTCCTATCAGCGTGGTAATAAAACTTTGTCAACCTAATTGAAACGCTAACTGTTTGTAAATACAGTTAGAAATCTTGTGTTTTTGTTTTGTGATAAGTTTATTATTATCGTGAGACAATTTTTTTGTCGCATAAGGTAATTATTTTTATTAAATATGCGAATACATAGTTACTATGACGAGTGTAGTGACCACAATACCTTAGTGATAAAATGAATTCAATATCCACCATATAGCGGTGCCCCGCGGTTTCACTCGCGTAAAAATAGATTTCATTTGTATTATTTTATCTAGATTTATTTTCGGAATATCAATGCTAAATGTCATTCAATTCCATTCAGCCGTTCTGGCTAGATTGAGTAACAAAAATTTCGCATTTATAATACTAGTAAGTAGAATAATGGCTGTCTCGTCTAGCGGTCAATGTTCCTGGCTGCGACGCTAGTAATCACGGGTTCGATTAACCCTGAAGGTTCATCACACCGATACGCATGAACCACATGATACCACATGAACCTGAGAGTTTGTACGTTAGTCTCGGATGTCGCGTGTGTTATGCATACATCTCGTTGTCTAGCTACCTGTGCATTGCTTAGTTACAGACTACGTACATTTATACAACTAGCGGCGTCCAGAGGTGTATTTTTCTGGAATAATACATATCACGTTTGGTACTCCAGCTATTAATATACCTGGGTGAAAAATTCCATCCAATCTACTCGGTGTACGCATCTAGGTATAATATTTCACGGTATTAGTAACTATGTTCTTCAAATTTCTTATCAAAAATATTGCCATGTTTATTCAATTAAAACTCAAGGATGCTTATAATTATTGTCAACCGCGAACAATTTATTGTATATTATTGTCCGCATACGCAGGTACCTATAGTGCAAAGTATTTTATATTGACGCGAAACAAAACATACAAAATTAATCCATTAACTACAAGTCATAGATAGATCGATTAAAGAGACTGACAGCGGTAGACTAAAAATCTTCTTTATACAAACTTATAAAAAACGTTAATTAATCTATCAATATTATGATACTATATCGTTCACCTGTCGTGTCGATCGTCGATAATGTTTGCAAAACACCACGAGAGCGGCGGCATGGTGGCGGCCGATTTGAAAAACGACAAATACATAGTCGACACGTACGGTATCACCTACGCCAGGTGTTGCACTGGCGGTGACGTTAGTGACATTGCTTCGCGATAATACATAGCAAGCATAGTAGCTTTGTTGACGTATCGAGAGTAACTGGGGTGTAATGTTCTATTGTACTTTAGGCAAAGATAGCTCTGGCCTTAAAACATTATTATGCTATCTTTGCCTAAACGCATATATGTACGGTACGCATCGGTAGCATCAATATTAGAGTTTTTTTTATCGCAGTATAGTAGAATCAGTTTATTATGAATCCATACATTATAATCATGCCTCTCTCCCGTAGGGGTAGTCAGAGACCACTTCTTTCCACTTGCTACGATCCTTACATACTTGTTTCGCTTTCATTATTCCCTTCTACATGCTCTTCGGTTTAGGGTACACTTGACCTGGTCTTTTTCAAGACGTCCCTGATTTGGTCTTGAAACCCTTACCCCTTCCAACACTTTCATTCACACTCGCCTTATACAGTTTTTTCGTCAGTCGTTCTTGTATTATGAAGTTATTACACAGCGAAGTTTGATTTTGTGTATCTCCGGCGAAATTAATAGCATATCTTTGGGGCAATACATGTTCGTAGTAATTTCAATTTGGTATCTCCTCTAGAATTATTAAATATACTTTACAGACAGTCAAGCAAGTCAAAACCTCATTTAGGTACAATAAAAAACGTAATTCTTTCACCTGACCATATAATTAACGTTCATGCGCACGCGCAGCCTAACTACTGAATGTTTACCTTGAGGTATAACGGCTGAGACAACACGGTCTGTTATGATATCGATCGGGCATTATTGTGCAGTACAATCTTAAACTGTTGATTGTTTAAAATATCGCCATTATTGAGTACTAGCTATGCCCTGCGGTTTCTCTCGCGTTAAGTTTGATCTCTACACTAGTTTCTTTTTCTGGATTAAAACATAATCTATGTGTTAATGCAGCGTTGTGCCAAATTTCATCAAATTCTGTTCAGCCGCTGTGGCGCGATTGACTAGCCTTTACCCGCGACTTCGTTCGTCCGTTTAGTCGTTATAAGCAGAAAGGAATCAAGTGAACGATGTGTTGTGAAGCACGTGATGTGGGGAACGAGTGTCGAGTGATGTGTGTACTCACGGGTCGTGGTCGCTGCGCAGGCGCTGGTGGAACTGCTCGGCGGCGCGCGGCGGGGGGTCCTGCCGCTTGCCGCCGCACGTGAGGCACTCCTCAGACTCGCTGTAGCTTTGGAAGCAGCTGCAATACGAGACGCATTTATAATTTTCCAAATAATATAACTATTGGACGATTTCAAATATCCTGGCCACGATATAGGTAGCTATATATGTATATATGTATAGGTAGGTTTCAGAGAAATGTACATCTCATGATACTCCCGACCAAATTAATTATGATGGCGAAACGATGAGCAACCGATTATTTTCACTGTTTGTTTCTCACAGCACTTCCGCTGACAACTATGCTTCACGGCCTGCTGCATTAAGAGTCTTGTGCTAACGTCTCTGCCATATCGACCGCCAGCAGCCTTTACACGAGTATACACACATTTATAATAATAATAATATACACGCCTCCCACAAGGGTCCCCGAAGTGGTAGGCAGAGGTGTATAAGTAGTACCCACACACTCACTTTCCGCCAGAGATATATTTTAGCTGCCAACGTGACAGATGGCGAGTCCATCGCCGTTACTGCACGAATATACATAGAGATCGAAACTACACTCATACTCCAAGGATATGATACACGAATATGAGACATGTGAGTGCTATAACACGTGCTTACTACTGATGGAACGAGTGTTGGCAGAGGAAGTGCACGGTGGGCAGTTCCAAGGGCTTGTTGCACGCGCCGCAGCGGGAGTTCTGGAAGGTGACCGGCTCCGTCTGTATGCGCTGGATGTGCGTCTTCATCTTGTCGCTCTCCGTCTGGTACTTGGTGCACAGCTCCCTCTCGCGAGTTATCACTTCCAGTTCGGACGTCAGCACGTTCATTAGGTATCTTGGGACAAAGGGTTCAGTCAGTACTGCCTTCCTCCAAACGGCTCGACTAGCATCACATCGCTATGGATGCCTACGGATGGGGCGAAAGCTGTCGTACTTTAGATAGATACTAGCTGTCCCGCCCAGCAGCCCCTGTCGCTTGGGTGAAAAAAATTAAATTCCCCAAAAACGATCGCAGCGCAGCTAAAATTTCTTTAAAATCGGTCCAGCCGTTTACGATTCTGTAAAGGATCCTCACGCCTTCACATAAGGGTCCCCGAATGGATAGGCAGAGGTGTATAGGTAGCACCCACACACCCACATTCCGCCACATATATATTTTAGGTGCCAACGACATACAGACAAACATATTTTTTTGTACATATAGAATAGACCGTAAAGAGAGTAAAATCCGCCGAGCGAGCGAGAGAATCGAGCCGTTTGGTCGAAATCATCCTTGGCATATGATTATGTTAACTGGACAATTTGTTTGAAATTTTCATCGCTAGATGGCGCTGCCCACTTTTCCTCCTTCAGCTAGAGAAAATCCCTTTCTGTTCACGATGATATGACGTAGGTATGGAAATTGGTATTCTTCTTATACAGTGGATAACGTGACCGTGAATAAAGCGGTCGTTTTTCTGGGGACAAGGGCCACCATAATCCTAGAGTATGCGAAGGGAATTTGTCCCTTAAGGATTCTTAAATTATGATTGCTTCAATCCTCCATAAGGATTTGAGGTACCCTATTAAAGGGTATTGCAAACTCACGACACCACTGAAAGTAACAAGACACGGATGCATAAACTTACTTCCTAACATCTCCTAGTGTATAGTGAGGTGTGCTTGCAAGGCAGTCGATGACTAGAATTGGTGACAGCAGCTTTTCGTTAGCTGCAAAAAACACATATATTAGCTTGATCTACTTTATATAATGCTATATATGGAAGTTCTCTAAGCTTCAGAGTGAAGGGATAGTCAGAGGTTTCTTCCCACTTGTTGCCAATGCCTAGTTTAAGGCTACTATGTGCTGACACAATATCTCCTTCAATGTCAACCAAGTCTGAAAAGTGAAAGTAATTTTCAGCGGAGAGCAGCTTCGGTGGCTTCAGCGGCAGGCAGGCGGCGGGCGGCGGGTGGCGCAGCACGTCCAGTCACAGCCGGCAGGGAGGGCAGTATACCAATGGCGGCGAGCAGCTCGGGCAGGCAGGCGGCGGGCGGCGCAGCACGTCCAGCCACAGCCGGCAGGGAGGGCAGTATACCAATGGCGGCGAGCAGCTCGGGCAGGCAGGCGGCGGGCGGCGGGTGGCGCAGCACGTCCAGCCACAGCCGGCAGGGAGGGCAGTATACCAATGGCGGCGAGCAGCTCGGGCAGGCAGGCGGCGGGCGGCGGGTGGCGCAGCACGTCCAGCCACAGCCGCGGGCACTGCGCCCCTCGCCGCCGGCACACGCCCAGCGCGCCCTCCGCGTCGCCCGCGCGCAGCTGCAGCGCCACCTGCTGCCGCCACCTGGGACACACACACACACACACACACACTCAAACATGCGCCACACATAGTTATAGATAGTGCTAATTGCTAGTCGAGGGGGTTGCGGGATGCGGGGAGTATGACCCGAGTCTATAAATTGTAGTGT
>JACCPG010005514.1:0-97067 GCA_016069955.1 Drepana arcuata
ACATCTTGAAAAAAGGCCAGGTCAAGAGTACCCTAAACCGAAGAGCATGTATGACGAGACTAATGAAAGTGGACGAAGCGAAAGAAGTATGTAAAGATCGTAACAAGTGGAAAGAAGTGGTCTCTGCCTACCCCTACGGGAAAGAGGCGTGATTATATGTATGTATGTATGTATTTTATACAATACATAGCATTTAGACTTTGAGTACACATATATATATCACAAGTTAGTGTTTTTAATTTTCAACAGTATAATTTTTCCTTGGTTGAACATAAAACGTATTCGCTACAGGCTTCGTCACACAAAGACATATCACAAGACCAAAGTGTAATAACATCTTATCGCCATGGGTATTTAGGTGTCATGTGACAGGTGGTTAGTAGATCGCTGTCTCTCAATCACGACCTACCAGTTGTTTAAATGTTTTCTCAATTGTAGGTACCTACCTATCGGCCTTCTTTTAATGTTTACCCAGTACCGGAATCAGCCACGGTCCAAATGCTGGGGGACACGCGTAACAACGCGTTCTGACCGTACGCCTTCCCACAAGGGTCCCCAGGGTAGGTAGAATCATTTCGCCGGAGATATATTTCAGGTGCCAAAGTGACAGATGGCGAGTTCATCGCCTTTTCACAAGCACGATTCCTGAATACGATTTAGAAATTCTTTTCAGACATATGCAGGTTTCCATTAGGTATTTACTTACACCTCAAAGCTCGTGGTGTGACTTATCACTGTAGTTAAGTTTTTTATACCACACGGATGGCAGACAAGTATGGGGTCCGCCTGATGGTAAGCGGTTACCGCCGCCTAAGTTCAGAAAAAATAATTGTTACAGTTGGGCTTCGAACTTGGAACCTTTGTGTTACAAGCGACTGCTCGAACAACACGATACATATTTTTATCGACGTGCTTTTGTTTTATGTATTACTATAAACTTGATAACAAAGCAATGGCCCCTTGATAGACTTTACTACAGGTACGTGCTGACTTAATTATATATGTTTTTTTTATGTTGTGTATACACGTATTGTGTAGTGTATACACTGTGTACTGCATTTTGTGTAAATGGCTACTGACCGTTCTAATGTATATTCTAATAAATAAATAAAAATAGCACTGCTTTAACCGTATTAAAAGGATTCTAAAATAGGTTTGTAACGACCGAGTGAACTGCACTAAGATATTGATCAATTAAACATGGTGACGCGATACGGAATGTGCAAGATTCATAGGCGATTTTTATAAAATACATCTACAAAGCAAGTGGCAACACAACAGATTGATGTAAAAACAATATTTTGGGTCAATGTCATTTAATCGCTTATAGTGTATATAATTGGTACTTCTGATAAAGCATAAAGTACAATACCAATCGTCTTCAAGATATACAAATAGGAAGTTGAATAACTTCTTCTTTTTCATGCTTAGAAGTGAAACAAGACATGCTTTTAAAAAATATTAAGGTCTCAACTTCCGGTTCCAGATTTATGAAATAACTCGCTGTAGCCCGCGGTTTCACCGTAATATTGGATTTTATTGGCAGTTTTTTTTCTGGTATAAAACATTATATCCGTTAATCTAGCTAATAATCTATCCCTGTGCCAAACTTCATTCAATTCCGTTCAGTCGTTCTGACGTTATTGAGGAACAGACATCCATACCTACATACTCACAAACTTTCGCATTTATAACATTAAGTAGGATAATTATTAGCTAATTATTTATTAAAAATCAGGTTAACATCTGCCGTGGATGAATATCTTACAAAACGTAAAATAGGAAAGAATTTAGTCATTTTAGGACTCGATGTGTTGATATGTATGTATGTAATTCATATTATCCACCTATATTGTTTATGTACTTAAATAAATATAAATCCGAGTTCTTGGTATGCCCTCCATATCGCGGAGGGATGTTTCGCTCAGAGGCTGCCGGACTTACGATCCAGTCCAGCACAAACAACGCGCGGGAAAAGTTGTCTTTTAGAATTCGATATTTGAATCTCGAAAATCGTTCTGAAACAAACAACTCTTCTAACCTTTGAAAATGACTACGCTTCTCAGGAAAATGTGGAAAAATCATTCGAAACACAAACGTGAGTTTTTATTTATCTTTGGATATCATACGTTATTAATAATTATTCTTACTATTTTTTTTGTCTTAATTATTGACATGGACATTAAATAAATAAATAAGTAATAAAAATAATGCATGTTTATTTAAATGTTAAACTCGGAACTAGGCAATAAAATTATTTATTACCTAATTTATTTATTTATAAACTTTGGGACATTAACTTAATTCACTTATTAATTCAATTCATTTACTTAAGTAGGTTCTTTTTTTTAAACAAAAGATTTAAAGAATATTTTTTTTAGTGTAGGATTAATAAAATGCATGAATTCGTATTCATGTTTTTTTAATCATTCACAATGTTGAGCGAAATACTGTTTATTCATGATTTGCTACTTTTGTTACATCTCTCTTTAATAAGACAACTTGCCAAATTTGTAACAAAGAAGTCAAATATACAAATTAAGTAATTCTTAAAAAAAAAACTATTTATACTAAAAAGCTGCGGTTGTTCCATTTCACGTGCATTAAAGAGTGCACACCGATATGGCTCACGTCTCCGGGAACAAGTTTCTCTTTAATTACTTTGGAAGCTAAGTCCGCCATACTCGGATGCAAGGGGCAAAAAGTTGCAACGTTACTTCGCGAATGTCACTTTGTGAGATCAAATCTTGCGTACTACTGTACTTCTCCCGCTAGGGTCCGTGTATGTAGGTTCGTCTTTGCCTAGTGTTTAGTAAAAACTCAAAACTATTTCGCTCATCATTTTCGATGTCAAGAAAAAGCACAGATCAGAAACAATTCTGCCTATGTCTGATGTATCGTTAAAACAGATTAGGCAATATATCTTGGGCATAAAGAGGGTTTGGAGGGTTGCACCTAGGTATTGTCCCTCTAAGAGGTGCCTTGCTGGAGATGGAGATTTATTCAGGTGCCAACGTTATACTTGGGTATTTTTCGAGCACAATTATACATAGGTATGTCTTTATATTTCTTCTCAAAAGTATGCAGGTTTTCTTCACCGTAAAGCTCTTCGTGTGATCAGCGTATTAAGTTAAAATAACTAATCGGTTCGATTGTATGTTTATATACAATAATTGGTTTTGATTACTCAAATAAATCAATAAAATACGTACTTAATGAATCTTTGCGTTACTCCACCACTCAGCCACCACGGCTCAAAATTTGAATATTTTTCTGAATCTACAATAACGTTGAAACCTAAATATCTATTTTCAATGCGTGTATATCTTATTCTGTGAAATTATTTCATTGTTCAGCGTTTTAACTGCGCAGTTAATGTGTGGGTTTGGTTATCAGAATTTTGCAGTTGAGCTGAAAATCGGTCATCAATGATATTGGGACAAAGGCAAAGATTTAACACGAATGACGTTCGGAAATTATCAATCCCCTTTATCATTTTATTGTGAGTAATTTATGCGCATCAAATGCTGTTGCACTAATCAAGATGCTGAAAGAAAGTCGGGCTTGAGGTTGATTAGGAATATTTTTTAATTTATTTCATAAAAACACAATAATACTTTACAAAATGAAATTAATAATACAAGAAATAAAAATAACAATATTCTTCAGACTAATTCACACGCGAGCTTGGCGACGTGTGGCTCGGGTGTTGCGCCTTTCGGCCAAAATGTATGGATTGTATTGTAATAAAAACAGTAATCTGATCCAAAGACGAGAAAAGAAGATCTAAAAGTGTTGTATATAATCAATACCGGGAGAACACGATTATAAACACGAGTAACTGTTAACAGCCTGAGAAGCAATTAAAAGGCGTATGTATAGTCGTGCTTGAGTAACGGTGATCGCCATCTGTCACGTTGGCACCTAAATATATCTCTGGCGGAAAGTGGGTGTGTGTACTATCTATACACCTGCCTACCTCTTCGGGTACCCTTGTGGGAAGGCGTGAGGATATATTATTACTATAAGTGTTAACAGGCATACGGCCCATATGACGCTAAGCTTTTCCATATTTTGATATAGTCGCCAGCAATATTACAAGGTGTGTCACTAGCGTGATGCCAATTTTCAGCTGCAGTTTCTGTGCTAGCGGTTTGAGGAATGTACCAAACCCAGCTTGTCAGTAAATTATTTTATTTCTCTCTCCACTCTCTCGCCCAATGGTCACCTCACATTCTCTTGTCATAACTAAGCTTTAAGGTTGGGTACAATACAATATCTTAGCTTGTTCTTCATCTCATTCACGTTTACTTTCAGACTCTTAACAAACCGTTTCATTCCTGAGACTACATTAATAGTACCTTTTAAGTGTTCACTTTCCACTCCCAGCCGTGTAGTGAACTATAAACTAGCGAAGATATTTTCGGGTGAAAATAGCGTAATATATTTTGACAGAAATATGTTAATCCGCGTGTAACCAGTAACATTTGTTTCTCCGACGTAGCTTATCGTGCGATCGTCAGATGTAACTGCGCCTAATACTGACCTATGCCCTAGTTTTATTATCGATGCTCCGTCTGTCTGGCCTAGATAGCGCGATAATAACAAAAATAGCTGAGCACTGACGATAAATAGAGTCATGTTTGCAAACAAACCCTACGTATTCCGCGGGTTTGACGCACTTTTGCTTGTACGCTTCAATGAGAGTGATAATGGCAGTACTAATATAACTTGTGTGCGTCAAGTCCAATGGCTGCCTACCCTTTTGTTTATAAAGAAAACTGTGTAGTATATTATATTATAAATTTCTATTAAGTATGTAGTTTAATTCACCCGACTGAGGGTGAACGCAATTTTTTCAAATGTTTTTAATAGTCCTTAGGATATACATAATCTTATTCGGACTTTTATGTTAGGAGTCAGTACTAACTAACTGTCTTTTGTAATAATAATAATATATCCTCACGCCTTCCCACAAGGGTCCCCGAAGGGGTAGGCAGAGGCGTATAGGTAATACCCACACCGCCACTTTCCGCCAGAGGTATATTAGGTGCCAACGTGACAGATGGCGAGTCCATCGCCGTTACTCCACCACGACTATACATACGCATTTGAATTTCTTCTCAGACGTATGCAAGTTTCCTCTCGATGTTTTCCTTCACCGTAAAGCTCGTGGTGTGTCTTTTGTAAATACTGTTAATTGTTTTTATGCCAAAGATTGTTGTTCCTCTTCACGAAAAGCTACCGAACGGAATTGAATGAAATTCGGGCATAGACATAGATTATTAGCTTATGTTTTATTCGAAAAAAAAAAAACACCATTGAAGTAAAATTTTAAGCGGGTAAATTCGCAGGGCAGAGTGTATGATGTATTGCAATATCTATCACGCAGATTGGATACCGTGTTGGTATCAATCTTATTGGACGGATGCGGGCGTGATGATATGATAGTGATCGTGTAATCGTAGGCAGAAAAATTATCAAAGGGAAATTGACATTTAAGACAAACTGATTCTGTCATTGTGCTCCTAGCTTCTGAAGTCGATTTAATTCGCTCGTATTTAATAAAATCGGGCAAGTAAATAATTTGTAGAATTTTAGAGCTGCAAAAAAAAAAGGCCGACACACATTCATTTATATAACGATGGCACTTAAATATATTTTTTAAACCTCTGCCTACCCCTTAGGAAAAAGTAGTGAGTATTGTGATGATTTAAAAACCAGGATACGCTGATAAGCTGATACGTATTTCCTATAATGTAACTGAGGTACATTTATTATATGATATATCCTCACACCTTCCCATAAGGGTCTTCGAAGGGGTTGGCAGAGGTGTATAGGTAGTACCCACACACTTTCCGCCAGAGATATATTTTAGGCGTCGACGTGACAGGTGGCCCAATCGCCGTTACTCAAGCACAACACATACGCCTTTGAATTGCTTCTCACAGGTTTCCTCTCGATGTTTTCCTTCACCGTAAAGCTCGCGGTGTGACTAAACACTGTACTTAAGTTCAGAAAAACTCGTCGGTACAGTCGGGATTCAAACTTGCGATCTTTTGTCGCAGGCAACTACTAGAAACTACTGGTCCACCACGGCTTTTTTACATTTCTTATAATAGATAATCAAGTCTATAGCTGTGTTAGGATGTAATTTGCATGCTTAATAGATACGTTCTGATTTCGTTATTACTTGGTATCTAGTGTGTAGTATATACTTAGTCTTATATAGTATATAGTATAGTATATATCTTAGTATATATATAGTCGTATCCTGTGCTATCTATCTTGACTGCGTCGCATTAACTAATTATGTACCTAACTTTATTCCCCCATACTTAAGTACTAAAGTTGCAACAGAATAATATTGTTCATCATCATCATATAATTACGCTGATTCCCTAATGGGGTAAGCAGAGAGTATAGAGCGCCAGTTCTCTCTAGACTTACATACCTCTTTCGCTCCGTCCACATTCATCAGTCTCTTCATACATGCTCGTCGGTTTCGAGTCGTCGATTCGTTCGTCCGATCCGTCCGATCGATTTGATCCAGGTAGTTGGAACGTGGCTTTCCTCTGCCTCTGCTTGTACACACTTTTGCTTTGTATATCTGTTTCGTCAATGTTTCAATAATATTGTTATTGTATACCAAATGATTTGAAAAGACTAACCATAGAGTTTCTTGCCGGTACTTCTCCATGGAAACGACCAACCCGAACCGTGCATCTATTTCGACGTTTTATAAGTGCCTACCTGGGCCTATGTGAAATAAAATATTTTGATTTAGATTTTTTATGAATTGTAATTTTTTTATGTTATGTATATGTGTAGGTATTTCAGAAAATAAAACAGTTGTTGTTATTATACATCATTATAGTTGTTGATATTATATCCTCAAGACGATGGAATAAAATAAATAGCTCCAAAATATATAAAAATGTTAATAATTTTTAAAGGGACAAAAATTCACCTCCGAAGTATAGTTTTTTTATAGTACAAAAAGACACGTTCCTTTTTGTACTTACTAACGTACTTTTTTAGAAACTATTAATAACATAAAAAAATAATAACGTAGTTAGATTCTGAATTTAATATTACCGATTTTGAGGAATGAGGGAGTTAGCATCAAATACGGTTTTGCGAAGGGCGAAAAGGCTAATCCGATAACGAGGGTACTATGAAGGACTGGTGTATGTAATACATGCGTTTGGCGTTCTGATAGGTTCTTAATGACTAGATTTAAAACTAGGACACAACTACGTCTTCTTGCTGTAGATAAGTATAAAAAATTATCAACAGTACAACGTCCGCTTTATAAGCACAACTATCGCGGAGTGGAAAAATGCATTTCTTATCTCTCTATCCGTTCACTCCTTAAAGAGAGGTGTAAAAATAGCGTGCACTCTCGCAAGCTTCATAAGTTTTCTCTAGTTGCATACTTTACTGAGCCTTGCGAAGTTTCAACTCCATATTAATATTATATATTCGAAGTAACTATATTTTTGTGTTTGCTTATCATAATTTCAAGGTTAGAAGGCTAAGCGGATCGTAATGAAATTTAACACAGATATTCTATACTGGTGAGGTGAAGTGATTCTGTTCTATCTTTTATCCCAAAAGGACGGGGATAACTCATTCCTCAAATCAATATTTAGGCTTTGGTAACTTATATTGACGGCCGTCTGGTCTAGTGGTTAGAGCTCCTGACGCTCGAGGTCACGGGTTCGATTCCGCTGAGGGCAGATATTTGCGTGATGAATTTGTACCTGTCTTTCTGTATCTATCTATCTATCTATCTTTATATGTAAATGTCATCGTCTAGTTACCAATATTATTATTAGTTACCATAATACAAGCTTTGCTTAATTTGGGACTATGCTAATTTGTGTGGAATTGTCCAAAGGTTTTTAGTTATTATAACACTAGCGGTCCAGCCCAGCTTAGCTTGGGTTAGAAAGTAACACTTCCTGAAAAATGATCGCAGCGCCACCTAAGAACTTCGAATCCACCTGAAGACATACAGAACATTTCATTAAAATCAGTCTGGCCGTTTAGGAGGAGTTCAGCGACATACACACGCACAGAAGAAAAATTATATATATATTTTTTCATACAAACCTTCTCCTGACAATAAAGAATACATCAAAGAAAGATTTATCCGATTTGGTGTAGTCGTTTGGAATTTATGCGCGTAGAAACATTTCGGTGATTCATTTTTATATATATAGATTACGCTGAGTCCCTCTCGGGGTAAGCAGAGGGAGTAGAGCGCGTCTCTCTAGACCGAGAAAAATACGTTTTACGAATTTTAGTGAAATGTTGTATCTTCATATTCTTCATACATGCTCACCGGTTTGTGTACTCGATGTTGCCATCATTGAGTGTACGATAGATTTGATCCTGTTAGTTATCTTCCAGACATTAATCCAATATTCCGTATTCACATGAGCGTTAATTACCTCAAGTCTCGAGGCTAAGTGGTGTAAAACGTAAAATATGTTATCTCAATAATACAGTATAAATAACTACGTGACCTCTTCTTGAACTTCGGATATAAAATAAGGAAGACGGAACATGCTAAATAACAAATATTTGTTTTTTTTTGTACAACAAAGGTAGCTAACGAGCTTATCGCCGCTCGGTAAGCGATTACCGTAGCCTATAGGCGCTAGCACTACTACCAGATACACCACAAACGCTTCCGACCTGTGATGAGTGGAGTTGCTGAGTTTTTTTTTTATAAAGTAGTCCACCTCATGGCAAGCGGTTACCGTAACCTACTTACGCTCACGATACCGAAATATTACTTGCACGTTGCTGCTCTGTATTCGGAGAGTTATACTGTCTTGGCGGCATAATAGGACAAATTCCCGGCTGCCAACACAATATAACTTTCCTCTCCCCTCCCCAAGGAGCTCATTATTGGAAACCTTATTCATCGCGCAGGGACACAACACAAAACATTGAGTTATTTGTGTACGGACTTTTATAAGGTTCAGTCCTGCCCCAGTCGGCCAGCTCCAAGTTCGAACGGGAAGCCGGTTATGCCCTACGTCTCTTAGAAGCTTTACGTATTAAGATGTTACGCATTGGTTCCGAGTTATAAAACTTTATTTATTAAAATTCCAGGGCTCTGTGAAGAGTGGGCACTGGCGGAATGCGAAGGCGATGGCTGGTGGCGCGAAGCAAAAGACGCGGGGAGCGGACAGTGTGACGTGCGTTACGCGGGCGCCGCCCCTGTCGAGCGCGCTGCGTCCGCTCCCGCTACCGCCCTGGCCGTGCGAGCAGCACTCAGTAATGTTAAGAGTACGTACTCTAACAATATATATTTTAATATAGGAGGTATAGCAATGCTGATTTCCGCCCAGAAAATCGGCATTGCTATCCAGCGTCGCAATGCTGCTAGTCTTCTTGGCACGTTGCCTCGGGATACCGATTTGGTTGAAATATTATATCTTTACTTAGTTAATTGTTGTTAAAATGCTCTCAAAATTTTGAAGCAATCTAAGAATTATTCAAAATCGTTTCGATATTGTTTTTAATCGTTTTCTAAGAATAAGTACGAATGAGTCGGTACAGACAAAATCCCTTAAAATACCTTTACTAAGAATTTTAGTCATATTTCATTTCGCATATTTCAAATGTGTCTTTCGCTTTACATGTGTGTTACAAGAACCCTTCACCATGGGTTAGTTATTATAAGCTGTTAATTCGGTGTACTTAAGCAAATAAATACTCGCAATGCCTTATAAATATATAACTGAAATGAAATCATTATTGTCAGAGAAAAGTTAATAGACGTAGTGGTTGAGTCTGAGCCATAGCGAGAGACTAGCAGGTATCGTTGGCTATATACATCAGAGGCGTCAGATCAACATATGACGTATCACTGTAACACCAACGTGTACCTTTGCCTACCCTTGTGGGTATAGTGTTAAAACGAAACTCCTTACGTTTCAGCGCTGAACAAAAAACTGCAAAAAGTGAACCTGGATATAAGCCCGAAAGGTATCATAGTGACAGACTCTGACTCCGAAGAAAATGTAATGAGCCTCTCGATCTTTAGGTAAGGTTAAAACTTTATTATTTGCTGCGGTGTGAGAAGTGATATTAGCTATTAAAGGTGTATCTTCAACTAATACTCGGTGGCAAATAAAATTCAAGCAATTTCGTTATTCAGTTCTTTACGTATATTGATAACAATTTGGATGCGCTTAACGCTAAGTTAGATGATGAAGTGACAATGACTTGAAGTTTCTTAATAAAAATAATAAACAGCGCCTAGCAAAGGTGAATAGCAACAGGATGTAATTAGCATAATTTGTCGTTGACAATGTGGAAGTGACTTGAGCTGGAACAAAAGGGGTGACTGTCGTAAACGTACGACTAGGAGGCAACGTTAGATATACTGTTTATTTACGTGTTTTTTTATAATTAATTATGTTTATAATTAATCCTGTCACCTTTATCAAAACGAAATTTATCAAAACTTTATTACGAACTTTCTAAGCAGACATAAAGATTTTAAATAAAATGTTAGTAGGAGGTAAGTCGTGTGAAAAGTATTTTAACGCGATGACAACAGTTAAGTCAGCAAAAAGCTACACGTGATTCAGAACTAATTTCTAATACCTTCTTATTTCTCCAAATTATAGTCTATTTGAAAGGCATAACTACTCTTGCGTCAAGCTCTAGCTGTAGTACCTTGAGAAATCTATAAGAACTCTAGCACAGTTCGCGTGAAATCTATAAGAACTCTAGCACAGTTCGCGTGAAATCCATAAGAACTCTAGCACAGTTCGCGTGAAATTTATAAGAACTCTAGCACAGTTCGCGTGAAATCCATAAGAACTCTAGCACAGTTCGCGTGAAATCTATAAGAACTCTAGCACAGTTCGCGTGAAATCCATAAGATCTCTAGCACAGTTCGCGTGAAATCTATAAGATCTCTAGAATAGTTAGCGTGAAATCCATAGGAACTCTAGCATAGTTCGCACGAAATCTATAAGAACTCTAGCATAGTTCGCGTGAAATCCATAGGAACTCTAGCATAATAGTTCGCACGAAATCTATAAGAACTCTAGCATAGTTCGCACGAAATCTATAAGAACTCTAGCATAGTTCGCGTGAAATCCATAAGATCTCTAGAATAGTTAGCGTGAAATCCATAAGAACTAGCATAGTTCGCGTGAAATCCATAGGAACTCTAGCATAGTTCGCACGAAATCTATAAGAACTCTAGCATAGTTCGCGCGAAATCCATGTGACCTCAGGTGTATTTTACAGTACGCCCTTGGACTTCATTCCACTGTCAATGTACATTTGGCCTTATGGTCTAGAGTGAGGGGCATAGCGATATAGTTCACAGTCTGCGTAATTGTTTGCTTTGTCGGTGCACCGACCTATACTCGTGTCGAAGGTCAAAGTCCATAATGCGATCCTAGTACATTGCACTTTTAGTTCCATCTCGGCTTTTTCCGGAGGAGTATTAATTATCACGGTTATTGTACCTCAAGTTTGTTTGAGTAAGTATAAGTAAGTAAGGATTCCGCAGTAAACATGACGCTTACTGCGGAATCCTGACGGTTAAACCACCATAGAACATATTGGGTCTATGAGAGCTCAAAAGTCGTGTCGACTAACTGCGAATTGCGACATTTCTTTTGTTTGTTTGTTACGATATACGTATCTGTTTATTTTTCAGTATCTTTATTATTATTATTATTTCTTTTAACATCGTATTGGTTATAGACTGTAAGGTTGTTAATATGATTGTGGATAAATAAATAAATAAAACTCAGTAAATACTTGACTGATTAAAAAAAGCTTTAACCATTAGAAAACTACATATTTACCGAGTAACAAACGTGAACGTTAAGGACTCGGCGTGATGATATGAATGACAAATGCTAAAATGGAAAGATGTTGTTTTCTGTGTTTGTGGAAAAAACAACCGATCAATGAAAGAAAATTATACGCGAATGAAACCGTGTGACACAGCTAGTTTGGTATAAATTGAATGCGGAAATTTAATAAAATAAGTACAATTGGCATCTACATATAAAAGTTGCAGTCAACGACATTCAAGCCCATTTGCTATAATCAAACATCCCCACAGTTTGAGATAAAAATACAATGTTGTTGGCAATAATAATTGTCTTAAAGTTTGTTATTACAACTACATAAGTTAACTACTACTACCACCGCCTATGAACGCTTGAAGGGAATCGCCCACGTGTTACCGTTTTAAGTTATTCTATATCGTTGATCGTTGTTATTATATCGTCGTAACGTCAGGTCGATCTTTTGTTTTATATCGTTGAACGAGTTCACATGATCCACAATAGCATGTTGGTGTATAGATGTAGATAGATTAAGTCTCGAATACTTTTCTGGACTTCTAACCCGTTTGGGGCTAAATAAATTATTATTGATTACTAGCTATGCTCTGCGGTTTCATCCGCATAACATTTGATTTCAAATGTAGCTTTTTTCAAGGATATAACAGCAGTTTATAGTCAATCTCTGTGCCAAATTTCAATCAATTCCGTTCAGTAAATTGCGTGTGAAAGAGGAACAATCTATATTAATATTATAAAGAGGAATGATTTGTATGAAAGTATGTTTTAGGCTCAAAAAGTACTAGACAGATTATAAAAATTCTTTCACCATTTTAATGCAACATTATCACCAATATAGGCAATTAAAATTGCAAGAGAAAATTAAATTTTATGCAAAAATGTTTAAAAAATAAATGTCCACCCGTGCGAAGCCGGGGCGGGCCGCTAGTCATTTATAATATTAGTGGGATTTGCTTCATCCAGGATTTCATACTGCTCGGCGGATGCGGCAAACGCGAGAGTGTTTGCGGTGGTGGAGGGCAAGAACCACGGCGCGGCTCTGGACCTACACGAGGTGCACGTCTTCGTGTGCTCCAGGCGGAAGCAGGCGAGGGCTCTGGCGCTGTCCTTGGCACATGCCTTCAATGATGCTTACCAGGTTAGGTGACAATATAAGCAGACACAAATTTGATGGCCAAACTAGATTTCAAGCCCGGCTTCTTTTGGGTAAGATATCGCCTACGACCGTGGCGCCACCTATCGAGTCCAATTTTAAATCTCATACCGCGATCTATGCAAGTACACACAAACAATTTCATCAATTTCGGTCGTGCCATTCTCGAGTTCTTGGGAGACTAACGAACTGCGATGGATTTTTCTTTCGTAAGAAAGAGAAGACGAAAATAAGTATTGACCAGAGTGTACTAAATGTTATGAATTAAGTACTAAATAATTATTTGTAAAAAGCACAGCATTGCCTGAAGTCATTATCTCTAAACATATTAAGTACTTTGACAACTAACTTTTGAGCAGGCGCTTGATATCTTGATATTTTTTTTATTATTTATTTATTATTATTATTTATTTATTATTACTTTTTTATTATTTATTTATTATTTTATTTATTATTATTTTTCACGTGACATTTCACAAGTGTACCAATCTTGTCTCCGTGTGTGAGCTCTATTTTTAGAACTAGATGTGCTCGCGGCTAAAATAAAAGTACCTAACTCCTTTCTACATCAGCTATATGCCAGTGAAAGTCCGGTCAAAATCGGTCAAGCCGTTTCAGAGATTAGCCGGAACAAACAGACAGACAGACAAAAAGAATGTGTACGTGTGTGGTATATGTAGTGTATGTGTGTGTGTGTGTGGTATATGTACCGTGTATCCATATGCATTTAGTAATAGCGGTTATTTTAATATTACCAACATTCACTCCAATTTTATTTATTTGTATCTATATATTAAGAGCATGTATGAAGAGAATAATGAAAGTGGACGAAGCGAAAGAAGTATGTAAGGATCGTAGCAAGTGGAAAGAAGTGGTCTCTGCCTACCCCTACGGGAAAGAGGCGTGATTATGTATATGTGTATATATATATATATATATATATATATACACACATATATATATATATATATACATATATATATATATATATATATATACATATATATATTATGGTATTAAGCTAGCTCATGGTCACTTGTACAGGCATGGCAGGCAGACCAGCATAACATGCCGCAGTCCAGTGGGAAGCGCCTGTCTCCTTGGGTGAGTACATTTATTTGTCATTGCCACCACGGGTATACGCCATGTCCTATTGGGTTAGTTTCTAATATTTGTTAATAATAAAACTTTTACTAGTCAACGATATATTTACTTATATAGATATATATATATATACATAGGTCATCCAAGACTAAGGTACAAATACTCGCGTTCATCTCACAAATATCTACCCTCAGAGGGATTCGAACCCGCGACCTCAATTTTCGCAGTCAGGAGCTCTAACCACCAGTCTAATATGATCACTACGTCACTTAATAAGATGATTTATACTTAAAAGTAACGTACCCCCAGGTTAGTTTCCCCAACGAATCTGATGAAGATATCGAAAGTGAGGACTGGCAGGCGCCTGCGCCGCTTGTCAACTTCGCCTAACCGAACAGTGCTGCGGCTAATTAACATTAAACTTAACGTAAGTGTATATTAAGTTGATTATTGCTCAGGTGCAGTTCACATGATTTTGCATACATATCCGTTTTTGTTAATGAAATGCAAATTAATATTTTCAAGTATCGTAGCTGTTGAAAGAACTCCTTGAAAGGTTATACATTTTTGTTAAATTCCTGTAAGTAAATGTGAAAGAGACCCCGCATAAGCTGAACGGCTAAAGCTTAAGCTTTGAGAAGTCAGCATATTCATTATTGTTAAGCCATATTTACGATTGGCTATGTTTATATTGACTGACGTTTATATAAGAAATAAAATACTTTTTTATATTATCAGTGCACATTTTATTATTCCTCTTATTGATAATTTTGTATGAAATAGGTACATATAAATAGATTATTTAAACAGATAAGCAAAACAGACATAACTTATTTTCCGTTTGTGTAACAGATTATAAAAGTGTTGTCCTATTATTGATGTACATATTAAGTTTTAATTTTAGATTTTTTATATATAATATGTATATTGTTGGTGTATCTTAATAAAAGAAATAAATATAATACAATAGATTTTCATTTATAACTATCTGTCCCGGCAGACCTTGTCCTGCCTGCCTTATTTCTCAGTCAGTGTTTAACAGCTGGGGACAGAGTGGCTTGTATGGGAAAAGAAAAATGTTTTTTATCTTTGTGCTCACATTTTTTTACGTTTTTTCTCTCCATAAGAACCCCTCTGACTTCATCAAACACAACAAAAAAGAAATAAGCCAAATCGGTTCAGCCGTTCTCGAGTTTTGCGCTTAGCAACTCATTTAGTGATTAATTTTTATTTATATAGATACATACATTTTAATGAATACCTACGTTAAAGGCTATTTTGGCACTGGATTAGTTTAAAGGACTTGCTAATATAAAATAAAATATGGCGACATAACATGGCGATACGAAATTATATGGGGTTACTCTCCCCAAAAAAAAAATTATTGATTATCTATATTTGAAAAATAAAAAATAAAATACTAAATTAGTCCTTCCAATATTATCTATCTGCTAGTGAGAGTCGTTCAAGGGTCCAGCCGTTACGGAGATCCTGATCAAACAGTTTAAAAAAATACATATTAATTGTGTTTTGTAACGAGTACTGTATATACTTTTATATACATTAAAACAGGTTTTAATTAAAATTTAAAACAATTTTATTTATATTTGTAATTCTTTTTACAAATAATATAATAATAAATAATAAGCTTACAGACCGTCCGGGTTTGAACTTACCATCACAAATAGTGACTTGAACCACTAGATCTTTACATATATTTAAGTTACACTTAAAACATTATTAATACTCAGTTTAAATGCAAGTTATCTAATTGAAGCGGCACTCTTTAAATTTGGTGAGCCATTTGACTCCTGAGCCGGTGAGGGAGAGGGGAGCGCCGCAGGAGCTGCCTCCATGGTAGTTAATCATCATGTAATCGAAACAGTTCGTCACTCCATCGCCGTTGCAGTCCTAGAGCATTATTAAAAGTTTTTTTTATATATAATTAACAATTTTTTTTCTTGCCTCGTTGAAAGAACATATATGTATAAAAACCTCGTCGGTATGGTTTGACTTTAAATTTTCACGCAGCTTTGAATACAAATACTGCAATGATTTATATTTATATTTTTTTCAAAAACAACGTCTATTTTTGCAAAACAAATTTGTTGGCTGTTGAAGCAACACGACTAAACGAACGAAAACGAACATTCGTTTTTTTATGTTATTTATCAGTTCAAAGAGACAAACAGATAATTATAATAAACTAGCTGTCCCGCCGAGCTTCGCGTGGTTGAAACACGATCGCAGCCCACCTACCAGGTCCAATTATATTTTCAAACCATCCAGGAACCATTGAAAGATTCATTCAAATCGGTCATCCGCTAAGGAGAGGTGACAAACACACGTACAGTTGAATTATATATACATATAAAGAAGATATAACGATGATATTACATACCCGTCCAAACTTGGCCATGTAATTTTCAATTATATTCATGGAACAGTAGAAATCCCTGGCGCAGTCCTCGAAAGCTGCAGAAATCGTTTCGTTATGAATATGTATTTATATTGTTCTATAGATCTATCTTCTCTATATATTCTTAATACAGATATCATAGTGTGATTAATAAATTAACAAATGTTTGGAAAAACTTATTAGTTCACCCCGTCGGGGCCAGACCCGGCAATCTTGTTTTTACAGGAAACTTCATAAACTGACCATCGGAACTGTCCATTAAAACTAGGTTGCGACTATGCTTTTCGCAGGCAACAAGTGGAAAGAAGTGGTCTCTGCCTAACCCTACGGGAAAGATGCGTGATTATATGTATGTATGTATGTATATTGTGTCAGATAACTTGTTATAAATAAAGTGATCTAGCGCTAATATTCTCTCTGCGTATCCCTATAGGGACTTGGCGTGATGAGATATATATATATATATATATGTATGTAATGTATATATGTATATATGTGTATATATGTATGTATGTAACTTGTTATTAATTCAAAGTCGCCTGCAACGCAAAGATAGCAAGTTCGAATCCCGACTGTACCTATCATACAACGCGCTTATGAATGAAGACATCGAGAATAAACTTCTATACGTTAAACAAATTGTCACGTTGTCACTTAAATCTATGAAGCAGGAATGTGTGTAAGAAACTCAAGGATAGTCGAGTTCAAGATGCTGGTACCTTCTTTTCGGTCGGGATCGTCTTCCGGGAGCGTGGGCCTGCCAGCATCAACCCAGTACACTCTGGATATGAAGTAAGGGCCGCAGTATCCGCCACTGCAGCCCCGGTTCATGTCACACCCGACCACGTGGCAGAGACATCGAAAGCATGCCCCGTTCAAGTTTGAGATGTATACTCCTGGAATATAACTAATATTGTAAGTTTTTGCTGATGTAACTCGATCATGCCAGATCGGCTGTACGAAATTAGGTGAAATTTGGCATAGAGATAAATTATTAGCTGGCTTAATAGTTAGGACTAGGACAGTGATTAGTCACACAGCTTTACAGTGAAGGAAAATATCGGGAGGATACGTGCATAGGCTTGAGAAGAAATTAGAAGGTACCTATACGTATAGTCGTGCTTGACTTACGGCGATGGATTCGCCATGTATCACGTTGGCACCTAAAATATAACTTTTGGGTACTACCCTGAGGGTAGGCTTGAAGATATATCCATGAATACCTTCGGAATAATAATAATAACAAATAACAGCTGTAAAAGTGACTGTTCCGGCCATATGTAACGCCAAATACATATTTAAAAAGATAGCGGCGTCGGTCACGTGATTGACACGGACCGACGCCATTACGCAATAAACAACCGAAACATCAACACGATATTATTCAAATACCCTGGAACAACGGGAACATAGAAGATGAAGAGCGGCGTAATCAGAGACTACAGATAAATGTTTTAGTATTAGCTAAAAAGAAGCATTGCCGCGCTGGATAGCAATAGTGATTTTCTGATTGTGATATGTTCCAGCCCGCTTGCCATGATAGGCCTTAAAGCCTAGGCATTAAGGTCGCAGAGATTAAACCGCAACTATTTATTTATTTAATTTCAAGTACCATTATTACTTACATTAGAGAATATAGTTTTTCTGAACTTAAGTACAGTGATTAGTCACACCACGAGCTTTTACGGTGTAGGAAAACATCGAGAGGAAACCTGCATACGTCTGAGAAGAAATTCAAAGGCGTATGTATAGTCGTGCTTGAGTAACGGCGATGGACTCGCCATCTGTCACGTTGGCACCTAATATACCTCTGGCGGAAAATGGGTGTGTGGGTGTTGCCTATACACCTCTGCCTACCCCTTCGGGGACCCTTGTGGGAAGGCGTGAGGATATATTATATTATTACATTTCTAAGTTACCCAATGCAACAGTTTAGACCAATATAATCGCCGTATAAGAAGAATAAGGCGTATCCTCATACATAAGTATATATATAAGTATATATAGTGTGATATTAAATCGTATATTTATATTCATTAGTATTGGTATAGTTTTTAAACATCGACAGCAATATTAACTAAAATTGAAACAATTTTCGTCATTATCGTCATTACATACTTCTTTTATTGTTATCAAACGTATATGTAGCTATAATAATATAATATATCCTCACGCCTTCCCACAAGGGTCCCCGAAGGGGTAGGCAGAGGTGTATAGGTAATACCCACACACCCACTTTCCGCCAGAGGTATATTAGGTGCCAACGTGACAGATGGCGAGTATGTAGCTATGCAAAGTGAATGTTGTATATACCTGTCACTGATACACATATCAGGACATTATTTTTATGATCAACTGTACTGCCGTGTATAATGTGTGTATTGTTGGCGTACTTTATGAATAAATAAATAGCTAAATAATCCTAAAACTCACTTCCTGCACACACATTATGCTTCATCCTTCATGAATTCGTTCCCTGAAGACAAAGGCCTTATTAACAACAATTACTTACCGAACGTCGTCGATAGAAGGCAAACAATTCCAAATAAGATCAAATTCACACACAACATATTTTTACAAAGTATCATTAGGTACGGTTAAATCCAGAAGGTCATAAACACACAAATTGTATCACTACGATACTAATAGTTTACTCCATTTCACATCAAAAACATATTACGGCCAGTCGGAGCAATTATTCGCTCGTGCTTGAAGGCTGTACCGAGCTTAAATGACCAGTTTCAACTCAATATAAGAAGTACCTCCTACATAGAATGTGCTATTGTTCGCAGAATGATGTTTGAAAAAAACAAATTGTAAAAACCAAATGATAGGACGCCTCAATGACGTGCTCCTCCGGTAGTGTACAAGAAAATGTTTTCTATTAAGTTGCCTCGTTAAAAAAACATGTACTTATCTACATGTCTAACTTCGCCGTGGATCGATACTTCCCGCGGTGTGTTCGACATTAGGTGATTATTTCTAAGAAATTACCGAATGCCGTGGGCAATTAGTCACTGAAGGAGATTTATACCTGTCACATCCGTATTCGTGTCCTGTTGAATGGTCAGTACATATATTACTCAGTGAAGTGAATCGAGTAGAATGTAGATTTCAAGGCGAGGATTTATTTCGTATATACAACTATACAAATATTATAATATTAAGTGTAAGCATGTGTTGCAATATCGTGCAATTTTAGAGTTCTCTTTTATAGACCAGGAAATCGCAAAAGGATCACGGGCCAGAACACCTTAAGAATGTTTAGTCACAATTTGCTCAACTATTTCGGAAATTTAAAACAACTGACATACAAATATTGATTTTTATTTCAATATAGTTGATAGATGTGAATGTAGAACTATTTGTCGATCTATCTATATGTCTTCTAAGTTTTCACGGTCTTGAAGAAGGATATAAGCTCATATAAACTCAACATAATTAAACTAATTCTTCTGTGCTCACCCGCTTCCATGTTTCTCCTGTCAACGTTGGTTGACTAGCAGAAATCGCTTTAATTGTGCATAAACATTAAATAAATATAAAATACTTACATACCTAAACGTTTTGTCTAAAAAAATATTTCAAAAGGAGATAAAATATGAAACGGAATATGGAACCAATCATATGTTCTAAATCTACGCAGACGAAGTAGTTTGCAATAGCCAAGTATCAACATTAGGTAAATTTATAAGTAGTAGTATAGTAGTAGTAGTAGTAGTATAGGTATTTAAGCGCGCACTAAAACTATTTATCAATATTTACAGGAAACCGTACAAAAACAAACTGCAAATATTTGACCCAAATCAGTATCCTGCGGCGCCTGCGGCAATGTGTTTCCTATCTCTATATATATATCTATATATCTATATAACTCAAAGGTGACTGACTGACATAGTGATCTATCAACGCACAGCCCAAACCACTGGACGGATCGGGCAGAAATTTGGCATGCAGGTAGATGTTATGACGTAGGCATCCGCTAAGAAAGGATTTTGATTAATTCTACTTCCAAGGGGATAAAATAGGGGATGAAAGTTTGTAAGAAACTTTGTCAATTTTAAACCGATCGGGCTGAGACTGCATGGATCAAGTTACTATGTCGTAGGCATCCCCTACACCTACGCACACTTCCAAAATAAATAAAAAATACTGCGCAAAGTCACTATCCCACGCGGACGAAGTCGCGGGCACAGCTAGTCTCATTATATAAATGCAGGAGTTGTATTACAATTTATCAACACACAAAACCTTGACATTTGGCATATTGTGCACACAACATGAGTCTACTGTGTGACGTAAACTTAAATATAAATAGACTTGGTTTATCTGAGGTCTCATCTCATTTATCAAAGAGTATATACCTTTAAGAGAGAAAAAGTATACCTTTATAGCGCGTAACACCTTGTATTGCTGATATGAAATATAAGTGTTAACTCTCCTTTGAAGGCCGTGACTTAGCTCCTTGACTGGGAAGTTAGAGTTCGTGGGTTCGATTCCCACAGGAAACAGATATTTGTAAGATAGACATGTGACAACTCCCTAGGCTTGTAGTTATCTCTCCTTCTATTTATGTATACCGTTGCGGTTAACTAAGACAGTTACAGAATAGTGGTCTTAATTAATGAATCGAATGCAGGGTAGATCGCCAACCCCATGGCAGGCGATATCGTGTCGGTAGCTGGAAGGCAATAGGCAATTGACACAGGGCCGGTAATAGAGGCCAGTTGGAGAGAAGGCCTATGCCATTTAGTCGAGAATAATTGATTGAGTAATCTATATTGTTGTCTAATTTCAAAGGAGAAACTTTCCTGTTATAAATTACGCATCTGGATGGACTCCTACTTAATGGATTTAAATAAAACTTACACGCCATGTGCATTTTTGTTTCATCCAAATTGAAAGATAGGATAGGTTAATATCAAACATACATATCATCACGCCAAGTCCCTAACGGGGTAGGCAGAGATAGTAAGTTAATATCAATATTATATTTTTAATAATAATTAATTTAAAAAAAAATGTTGGTTAATATTATTTTATTGCAAATTATTTGGCTATTATTTGACAGTCATAATTATCTATTCAGCTTAGCTCCAAACGATTCATTTAGGAATTGTCCCAAGGTTTTATAATTAGGTATGTGAAAAATAAAAAGTATACATTTTGTATTTTTTTATTATACTCGCAAATACATATTTTATGTGTGAATAGTATTTAACAGAAGCTAAGTATATCAGTGAATGTGCAAATATTCATACAGCACGCTTCCACGATGCTATCGTATGTGCCATGGCTGGCTACAGTTTGATCTGTAATCAAGATAAGAAATAACTTAAATATGATCTCATGGACTTAAATTATGAAACTGCAGATTCTACGGCGGTCAGTACCAATGACACTTTATTTTTTTATTTTTTTTTTTATTTATTTCTTACTAACAACTACCATTACAGGTTTCCCCAATGCGATAGTGTAGAACAAAATATTAAGGTCCTTTTTCGAGTACAATTAAATTATCATACAATTAGTTGTATTTTATACTAGTTATATAGAGGTTGCGCTGGACGGAAGCAAATGGAAGGGACTGCATCAGAGACGCCGACAAGAGCCCAGTCCTTAAATTTATGATGATGATATGGCAAATAAGACCAGGGATATCGTTATGCACTAAGCTGATTATGCAGGAATCTTTTCACACCGTTCCTGATGAACTCATCAACATGCTTTAGTCTCTGGGGAAAATTCTGAACGGAAAGTCGTATGTATTCCTGCTAGAGTGGCGGCGATAGTCTTGCTGCCACGCTGGCACAGAATGCATCCAGATCTTTACTTACTTGGGTACCCTCTTGGGCAATGCTTGGTATAAAATTTTGGTAATATAATTCCTACCTATCATTCTACTGCAATCATAAGTCGTCCATTGCCTGAGGGACCGATATTTGTAGGGTGATCACATCAGTCTCTTTCGCGCTCTTAACGTCTATAGCACGTCAAAAAAAAGGTAATTGAATATATGATGATTTTATTAATAATAAGTCGTGGTGGCCGAGTGGTTCGAGCAGTTGCCTGCGACGCAAAGGTCGCAAGTTCGAATCCCGACTGTACCAATGAGTTTTTCTGAACTTAAGTACAGTCACACCACGAGCTTTACGGTGAAGGAAAACATCGAGAGGAAACCTGCATACGTCTGAGAAGAAATTCAAAGGCGTATGTATAGTCGTGCTTGAGTAACGGCGATGGACTCGCCATCTGTCACGTTGGCACCCTAATATACCTCTGGCGGAAAGTGGGTGTGTGGGTATTACCTATACACCTCTGCCTACCCCTTCGGGGACCCTTGTGGGAAGGCGTGGGGATATATATATATATGTGTATATATATATAATATATGATGATTTTATTTATTGTATCTAGATGCCAATTCAATAAGAAATTTACTTAAACCACAATCAAATAATAATATATTTACGCAAAAGTAAAACTTGAAAAAATGCAACTACTCATCTACCTACATATTACATATCATCATGTCTTGTTCCTCACGTGGTATTCATCCAGATTCATACATCGCTGGTTTTGAGTACTCTTGTCGTTCCAATCCTTGAGTGTCAACTACTTGGTCTAGGTACTCTTCTACATACTTTCGCATTTTTTTTTATACAACAAGAGTGGCAAACAAGCATACGGCCCACCTGATGGGAAACGGTTACCGTAGCCTGTTTACGCTCACGATACCGAAGTATCACTTGCGCGTTGCCACTCCGTGTTCGGAGAGTTATAGTGTGTTGACAGCATAAGGTTTAATCCCTCTGCTTCCAACACAATGTAACAATCCTCCTCCTCCCAAAGGAGCTCATTACTGGAAACCTTATTCACTGCGTAGGATCACAACACAAAAAATTGTGTTATTTGGCTACGGACTTCTGTAAGGTGGAGGTCCTGCCCCAGTCGGGCAGCTCCGAATTCGAACGGGAAACCTGCTATGCCCTACCTCTCTTAAATTTAACATTTTACACACCGACGTAATCCTTATGTAAAATAAGTACTTATAGGCTGTAAGTAAAAAAGTAAATAAGTGTTGCAGCCATACCAATATTGTCATCTTTGAAAATGGAACAAACAAAAGAATAAACTTCAACGAGTGCTCTTCCACACCAACGTCGTCCAGGGTGCAGGTAGTCCGGATCAATCTGGCTGGCCTCGGCTAACATAGCTGCTGATATAATAGCCAGTAGGACCAGAAGCTTCATGGTTCTGAAATATGATATAGTAGCTTATGCCCGCGGCTTCGCCCGCGTGGAGTTCAAAAAGTGGCTTTGGAAATTTTCCTGCTAGAATCGGTTCAGCCGCTATGCCGTGAAAGAGCATTATACATTATAATATAAGAACTTTAATTTTTCAGTATAAAAAAAGGTAGGTAAATCGGTGCAGCCGTTTGGCCGTGAGAGAACCGCAAACATCCAAACATCCAAACTTACATACATACATACATACATACATATAATCACGCCTCTTTCCCGTAGGGGTAGGCAGAGACCACTTCTTTCCACTTGCTACGATCCTTACATACTTCTTTCGCTTCGTCCACTTTCATTATTCTCTTCATACACGCTCTTCGGTTTAGGGTACTCTTGACCTGACCTTTTTTCAAGACGTCCCTAATTTGGTCTAGAAACTTTCACATTTATAATATTTCTAAGATATGTATATCTTCATGCAACCCCACAACAGTCTCTGAAGGTTTAGGCAGTGTTTACGTAGTACTCACACACCCAATTTTCGCCGGATCTATCTCTATGTAGTATCGCGGCAGATGGCGAGTGCATCGCCGTTTATCGAGCACGACTATACATAGGTAAGTCTTTGAATTTCTATTCAAACGTATGCAGGTCTCCTCTCGATGTATAATTTTACCGTAAAACGTGGTGTGACTGTCAGGAAGGCCTTATGCTGGTTTGCCATCTTTTTAGCAAAATAAGACATATAATATAATATATAATATAATATATATATATATATATATTATATATTATATAATATATATATATATATATAGTATATAAATATATTAAACAATCCTCACGCCTTCCCACAAGGGTCCCCGAAGGGGTAGGTGTATAGGTAATACCCATACACCCACTTTCCGCCAGAGGTATATTAGGTGCCAACGTGACAGATGGCGAGTCCATCGCCGTTACTCAAGCACGACTATACATACGCCTTTGAATTGCTTCTCAGACGTATGCAGGTTTCCTCTCGATGTTTTCCTTCACCGTAAAGCTCGTGGTGTGACTAGTCACTGTACTTTAGTTCAGAAAAATTCATTGGTACAGTCGGGATTCGAACTTGCGACCTTTGCGTCGCAGGCAACTGCTCGAACCACTTGGCCACCACGGCTTCAAAATAAACAAAATTTACGGCGGCAAAATAAGACATATTCCTATTAATTTAAGGTAGGAAACAGCTTTGTGTCAGGCAGGTGCAGCTGACCATAGTAAAGATTCTTCATACATACATACATACATACCATTACTAACGGGGTAAATAGAGAGAGTAGAGCGTCAGTCTTCTCTATATTATACGATACTCTGTATATATCGGATACTCTCTGCCTAGCCCGTTAGGGAATCGGCGTGATGATATGAGATATGAGTATAGAAGTTAGTCAAATTGGTATACTAGCTATATTACTTACTCAGGATGTATGCCAACAGCTCACTGGACAAACAGAGAAACAAATGATCAACGCGATGAGTTCCAACGCTTTAAGTATTCATTGGAACTGCGGGTTATCTTGCTCGATCCTTGTTTTGATCGGCTGTGTTTTCCCCGGAATGGGATGATAAAGAAAGGGGCCATGTGCATGAGATAAATAGTGTTGTGAACTTAGATTACCTAATGTAGATACAACAATACCAGAGAATAACAAGTGCTTAATGGTGTAAATTTAAGACCGTAATGTTTTCATCCTACTTTAAATTACTAGCTACTTAAATCAGTCAGTCTTTGCAAGATTACGTGAAATATAATCAAATTTAATATGAATTATTTTTGCTTGTAAACAACCTTAGGGTCTTATCTGTTTTGTTATACCACAAAGGTGGAAAATAAGCTTTCGGTCCGCTTGATGGTAAGCGGTCACCGCCGTGTATGGATGCTTGTAACACCAGGGGTATCGCTCACGCGCTGCCGGCCACGCCAAGGAATCTTTTAAACCATGCTAGGAGGAGTTTTCCCTGGAAAGATGCTGTACTCTTTAGGGTAAACCAAAACGGAGAGTTCATTCTACAGCCGAATTCCTTAAGCCATCTCTAAATTTATTTAGAAGGAAATTTAACTTTTTTTTATTTATAATAGGACCATAACAGTAAAAATACAGTAGTTGTAAACGGTGTGAAACAATCTTAGCGTTCATATGCCTCGTAATGGATAGAATTCATAAGGTAAAAAAGCCGAGCATTGCTGCCATTGATGTAAAAAAGAATAGATACGTCTTACCGCGCTCGGATTAGCTAACTCAACACAAGGTAAATTGGCTTGAGTCAACTTAGTCGCAGCTTGACTGGCAACGACGTAGCACTTATTCAGCATTTAGGAAAAATGCCTTCTTAGGTGCTTAGAAACTGCAGAACATATACTGGACGAGTGTAAAAAAACAAGAAGGTTGTGTCTTTTCATTTGTAAGTAATGTAAATTTGTTTTATCTATCAAAAATACGAAAATTTTACATTAAATTTTAATCTGAATTAACCATTGATTGCTGCTGACTTCCCAATGAGCCTGTTAGCATACAAAATAATGGAATTGTTGAATTACACCTTCTCCGATCGCAACTTTCCACCTATCAACATGCCCGGTTATTGAGGATTCAAGAATTAGGTTAAGATATATATTTGCCTGCCATAAGAATCGAACCTACTCATTAGAATATAGAGACCCTTAAACGTGCATGCGTACTTGTGTGTGTAACGTCTTAAAAAATAGAAACGAAGAAAACTGCAATATATCCTAAAGACTAGTTCATTTATTTATTGTGATGAAATGAAACATTTTGTGAGATGTCTAAATCTAAGTTATTAAAAATAAGACTACAAACTCGTACATTTTGTAAAAGAGTATTTATTAAATTGTGATTTGGACGATCAAGTATCAAGACAAAAACAACAGAAAAATATTTTGTTGATAGAAATATACTTTCTGGTAAGAAAATACGCTGAAAATTTGTTTTTTTTTTATATATTCATTTGTCTTTTGTGGCAAGCAATGTTTGTCGATCGTCCAAATCACTTTACGAGAAATGCTGCCGTTGTAGTGGATCTATCCCTGGGCGTGGGCGACCGCTGCGACGCACTGGTTGAAGACATTCACGTATTGGAAGGGAAGGTCCCCTTTGCAGCCGTATCCTCCTAGCTTGTGGATCGCCATGTAGTCGTAGCAGTCCACACGTCCATCGCCGTTACAGTCCTGAAAGAAAACAGTATTTTTATAAATATATCCTCTCACCTTCCCATAAGTGTCCTCGAAGGGGTAGGCAAGGGTGAATAGGTGGTACCCATACACCCACTTCCCGCCAAAGATATATTTTAGGTGCCAACGTGACAGATGGCGAGTAACTCAAGCACGACTATATATTTACGCCTTTGAATTTCTTCTTAAACGTACGTAGGTTTTCCCTCGAAGTTTGCCTTCACCGTAAAGCTCGTGGTGACTAATAGTCGTATTAAAGTTAAATAAACAAAATTAGAAATACATATCATCAACCCCGTGGCTTGGTGTGATATGTAAGTAAAGTATATGAAAAAAAAATATATTTAATATTAATCTCATGCCCTCCTTGAGGGCAAAACTTTTATATCTTTAAAAATACTGTTTGAAATTTAATCTTAAAATTACTGTGGCCGAGTGGTTCGAAGCTCGAATCCCAACTATACCAATGAGTATTTCTGAACTTCAATACAGTAATTAGTCACACCACGAGCTTTATGGAGAAGAAAAATACCGTGGTCAATCTTCATATGTTTGAGAACAAAGTCAAAGACGTATGCGTATGCATATAGTGCTTGAGTAACGGCGATGGACTCTAGCCATCAGTCACGTTAGCACCTAAAATATATAATTATGTGTTTATGTAATGTTGTTTTCGATGAAGTTTTGTTTTGTTTGCGATCAAGGCCAACTCGTCGGCTGATGTCACCCGGTGCGTTTCATTATGCAAATGTATGACAATGTCACAATAATATGCCCAACAGCCTCGATATAAATTTACACCCACTCAGAGAGACAATGGAAATTATAAAAACGTGGGGAACGTACTGAATTCAAAGCTTAGTGGTTTAATGACTGGGCATTATGGATTCCTGGTACTTATCTGTGCAAAAGTATAATTATCTGTAGTTGTTATGTTTACTTGGCTCTAAAACTGAGAGCGCTATCACACGCTCGTTTTCCACATACCCAAATTTCGCCGGAGATATATCTTCGGTACCAACGCGACAGATGGCGTGACGATCGCCGTTTCTCATGCACGACTATATGTACATACGTCATTTAATTTCTTCCCAAACGTATGCAGATCGCTGTAGACACTTAATCTCAGAAAAACTTATTGGTGTCAGTGGTGATACGAACTTGCAACTCGTGTTGCAAGCGAGTTCCTCAAAAACTTGGCCACCACAGCTTTTAATATATCTGCTTTAAAAACTCAATAAATAAGTCGTAATAAATATTTACTGACCTGTCCAAACTTAGCCATGTATTGCTGAACGGTCGTCGCGGCGCAGTACGGATCATTGGCGCAGTTGGAGTATGCTGGAACATAAACGCATTTGACCCATATTAATGCTAATCTTTATAAGATCTACACATATATATGTATTTCTTCTGAGCGTGTTTTAATCACTGAACTCCTAAACGGCTGGACGATAAATTTTCTGTGTGTCTTCAGGTGGAATCAAGAATAGTTTAGTTAATTCATAATTGGCGCTGCGATCGTATATATATATATATATATATATCGTTTATATATATATATGTATATATATATATATATATATATACGATCGCAGCGCCAATTATGAATTAACTAAACTATTCTTGATTCCATATCGTCAGCTATATATATATATATATATATATATATATATATATATATATATATATATATATATATATATATCCTCACATGCTCCACAAAAGGGTCGAGAAAGGTAGGCAGAGGTGTATAGGTATTACCCACACACCCACTTTCCGCCAGAGGTATATTAGGTGCCAACGTGACAGATGGCGAGTCCATCGCCGTTACTCAAGCACGACTATACATACGCCTTTGAATTTCTTCTCAGACGTATGCAGGTTTCCTCTCGATGTTTTCCTTCACCGTAAAGCTCGTGGTGTGACTAATCACTGTACTTAAGTTTAGAAAAAACTCATTGGTACAGTCGGGATTCGAACTTGCGACCTTTGCGTCGCAGGCAACTGCTCGAACCACTCGGCCACCACGGCTTTGCGATCGTGTTTCAGGAAATTTATTTTTTTCTCCCAGGCGAAGCTGGGCGGGACAACAAGTACACATAATATATTTCCATTGTGACTGCGTTACAGTACATGACGCAGGTACTTTGCTATATTTATATTATGCAATGTATGTTTAATGCAAGGTTTCTTGCTTTGTATTAATATATAGGAAGATAAAACCTAGAACCTTTATAAAAAGGTTTTTATCTGAGTAGGAAACTTTTTTCTTCAGTATACTTCTTCTATTTATAACAAGGTCATGTTATAATTTGGAGTGTTGCGGAAGCTGCCGTAAATATAAATCTGATGCTATACACGGCTTGCTAAGTAAAGAGTCTCGGAGTCAATGTTAAAAGCAAAATGTATTTACTCACCATCAGTCTGGTCAGGAGACTGTCCGGGGAGAGTAGGCTTCCCCGCGTCGGCCCAGTAGGCCCACGTGATGTTAAACAGGCCGCAGTGGTCACCCTCGCATTTCTGGCCCAGCTTGCAGCCCGACACAGCCTGGCAAATGCACCCCAGGCACACTTCCGTGACTGGAGGCTGTTGATAATTAAGCTCCGCTGGAAAGAAAAGGATTTCATTTTAAATTTTTATTAATAATTACGCTTATACATTCGTTAATCTAAATACGTAAATTACAATAAAAGTTGAGCTATCTTCATCTTCACGATTTCTTAGCAACATAGGCATAGTAGCACCCTCTTACCCATCCGAGAACAAGTTACACGAAGCAAGTACAAGATAATATCGCCTTCGGATCATAGATGTCCGACGCGGCTCTGGTTGGTAGAGAATTCGAGGGAGTTTTATCACTATAAAGAGCTATACACTTAAATTTAAGAGGAAAAACCAGCAATTAAGTGTTTAAGTGACAGAAGACGAGTTAAGTCTCCGTCGCAAACGACTACTTGCAATTTAGGTTCGCTCAAACCCGGCCACCACGGCCTTTTACATTTTAAGTGCGTTTAAATAAATATTCATATTTGTTATGTTGGTATGTTTGGTCAAGTGGTTTTTATTTGAGTGTTGGCGATACTCTTTATTTTATTGTATTTAATACTAAAGGGTACTCGGTAATGTATCCGGTTCGGGACACATCGGTTGGATAATTTCCAAGTCTTTAAAGGACAGGTGGATACATTTTTCGTATTTTGTTATTGTTATATATATCGGTAGCTTGTTTATGTTTTCTGGAAAGGAATTTATTTATAAAAATTTAGCATTATGGCGATATACAACAACTAACTTACAAAGGAAAAGCAAATCTATCTTAGCTCTGAAAATTATCTTTTAAATCGCTACCTGGCAAGAAGGGTCGCTATAGAAAAGACATAAACGAGTTGTCTTGAAAGGTTGAATATCTCAGAAAAAATATATGTAAATTAATTAAAATTGCACAAAGTACAGAAACAAATTAAAATATTTACCAATACTAATATGTATATGTAAAGTGACGTAGCTACCGGAGGGGTGGACGTGGCAGTGCCCTGCGGCCTCCAAGCTCAGGGGGGCCCTTGGACGAATGTGGATTACGAAAAATCTGGAGTACGTCAAATTCGGAAAACAACGAATACGGAACAAACGATTTTAAATAGTTTCGTTGGGACCCTAGTTCATTTTTTGCCCCAGCCCCTTTAGTTGCCTAGCTACGCCACTGTATATGTATCTTGAGAGAACAAAACATCTTCGATCACTTTTTGTTATCGTTAAAAGAAAAATAATATGCAAGAGGATAAATTGGTTAAGTGGTTGGACCTTATAAAACCTTATTTACGATTCCAAATAAAAACGTTTTGAAATTTATGGTACAGTATAACTGGCGCTCTATACTCTCTGCCTACCCCGTTAGGGACTTGGCGTGATGATATGTATGTATGTATGTATATTTATTGGTATGTTATGGTATCGTATATATTTGATATGGAAGAGAACAGATATACAAACCAAAAGTGTGTGCAAGAAGAGGCAGAGGAAGGACACGTTCCAACTCCCTGGATGAAATCGATCGGACGCTCAAGTACGGGACCGTCAAGAGTACTCGGCTAGAGAGAACTGGCGTTCTATACTCTCTGCCTACCTCGTTAGGGACTCGGCGTGATGATATGTATGTATATGGCATACGAATATGAATTTCACATTCAAAGACAGATCAATATACATTTGTCACTGAGCGAATGACATCATCGCGAGGAACTGAGAAATATGTAGACAAATCCGCTTGGTTTTACCAAATTTGTGAAGCTAAGGTTGCGCTCAAATTAGCGTAGCCTTTTGTTTGATTATGGCATGAACGAAATGAGACACATAAACGTTACCAGTGAGTCATAACTTGGCAGGACTGCTACACTAACATTGTAAAGAGGTAGAATTTGGTTGAGAGTGATAGTCTGGCGTCTGGCGATAGAATTTACACTCACCTGAATTTCAGGCAAAAAAACCTTTAGGCATACAAGGGCGACAGCAATCTAAGTATATGAGTAAGTGAGTGAGGGCCGTGGTGGCCGAGAGGTTCGAGTAGTTGCCTATGTCCCGATTGTAAGCCCGACTGTACCAGAGTTTTTCTGAACTTAAGTACAGTGATTAGTCACACCACGAGCTTTACGGTGAAGGAAAAAATTTAGAGGACACCTGCATACGTCTGAGAAGCAATTCAAAGGCGTTTCTATAGTAGTGCTTGAGGAATGGCGATGGACTCGCCATCTATCACGTTGGCACCTAATATAACTCTGGCGGAAAGTGGGTGTGTGGGTATTACCTATAAACCTCTGCCTACCCCTTCGGGGACGTTTATGGGAAGGCGTGAAGATATAAGTATATGACGAGAAGTGAATACACTACAACAATAATTAGAATAACACGATAAGATACAAAGCCTAATGCAGATAGGAACGCAAGAAATGCGGATATGGGTTGATTTGTCATATCACGATGTAATTTGCGACGCCTGACCTATAACGTAATAGCATACCGATCTAACCAGGAAATTGTGGGTATAAGTATTATTATTAGATAATATATTGTATCCCTGGGCGTTTATAGATTGCAGTTAGTCAATTGCAATATAATAGCCGATGATATAGAGCTCACAATTGCGTTATACGTTATAAACATGCTGGGTAACACATCATTTTAATTGGATAATTTTATTCGATTATTATTGGATTTATTTCAATTATAGATTGGTATTATTACTTGGATAATGGATAAGGAATCTCACTTGGATATACGACTCGAAGGACCAATGGAATGAAAAATAGTTTTATAGGTAAACTGACACCAATTTACCCTAACAAATTATGAATGAAGCCGAGTTCCTTACAAGGTGGTGTCACTAGAATTGCGGATCTTATGCGAAACATCCACATTCAACATCTTCATACATATCTAGTGTTTATATAAACAGTTAAATACCGCAATACCTTAAATTTATTAATATATAAACTATACGCTGCCAGCATTATAATATTATATTAAAAAGAAGAATGCACATTAATATAAAATTAATTAACAAACTAAATTAAGAACTTGCTAATTATAAGTGGTAGCTCTACATGTTATCATTTTTATTGTAATATATTCCAATATAATATCCTGATCTTGACAACCAAGGCTGGAGGCGTTTTACGTGTGCAACTTGTGTGAAATTGCTTTAGGCATTTAACTTGATCTACCAGTGTGACAGACAGAAAAAAATTAAGTAGGTAATGTTGCCTTACAAATGTTGCTATTCGAAATAATGTAGCAAAGTCATCAGTACAAAATTACTCATATAATTCGGTTGCTCTCGCCGTTGTATGGCAAATGTTTTGTTTTGCCTGAAATTCAGGTGAGTGGCTTAGATATTTAACTTTGCGGTAATTTCCATGCATGACTAAATTTCACGGGTTATTTAAATCTACTCTTTATGCACTATATATTCAACAGGCATTATTAAAACTAATTTTAAAAAAATTATGTGTCATGTAAAACCTTTTTCGATAATTTGTAGGTTATAATTATGACGTATTTTATCAAAAAGTTCTTAATATTTTTTTACTTTTTACTTTACTGACGCTATTAAAATCAACATTATCATCATATATAGCATCATATATAAATTCTTCAACGTGAACTTGACTCCAAAGGTTGAAGATCTTCAAGGAGTCTAAAAATAATCGTAAACTGGCTGGTGCAAGTATAAAAGTATGTAGTTCTTATTAGTTCAGTTTTTACGTGTATCCTTTCGACATTCTGCAAGTAGGTATGTTGCCGGACTGGTTACAGAACTAGCATCATATGATAATTGTAATTAAAGCGGTGAAAATAACGCTCACACACGATTCGACTAGACAATATTGGTGAACACTCACAAAGTCGACTAAATCATAGGTACATTTTCGGAGTCCGCATTATACAAATATGGTTATTCGGTTACAATTATTATTATCTATGGAAGGTATGAAGACATAATAAATATCTGTGTATATGTATATATATAAACATTGCTACCACCACAATCTTCTACAGCTACTTCCACATTCCAATTACCTAGATCAAATCGATCGGACGCTCAATGACGGGAACGTCAAGAGTACTCTAAACCGACGAGCATGTATGAAGAGACTGATGAATAAGGACGAAGCGAAAGAGGTGTGTAAGTCTAGAGAGAACTGGCGCTCTATACTCTCTGCCTACCCCGTTAGCGACTAGGCGTTATGTTATGTATGTATTTTGAATACCTTTGTAATTTTGATTTTTCTGGGAATTATTATTTTGACATTAAATCCGATATATATGAATAATGATTAGTACGAGTGGAACCTTAAGGCTCTACGCCTCTAGCCTGTTAAAGGCATGCAGAGCCGTTGGCAAGCGGATTCAAATTAACATAATGATCGAATGAGACATGTATTTATTTAATACTATGTTTTACGTACAAAGGATATAATGTGTGCTTGTACGCGATATTGGAAACAAGGTAATCTTAGGAGAAAAACAAAGGTACGACATTATTGAACACCTTTTTTTCGCCTAAATTTTTATGGTGAAAATTGCTGTCGCTAAAGTTCGAAATAATTCGAATAAATTCGAGTGTTTATAAGGAGCTATGTTGAATTCGATGAATTTTGCCAGATTGATAGGCTATTAGCTGGATTGATACATGAGATATGTTTTATTGTAGGATAATCATCTGCGAATGACATAAAATCTTACGCAGTTAGTCGCATAAATACTATGCGAATCCCAGCTCTACCTTACTCTTTAGTTGTAAGCCTCCAATTCTAATTTATAAAATAATAAAATGAGAGCCGTGGTGGCCGAGTTCGAGCAGTTGCCTGCGACGCAAAGGTCGCAAGTTCGAATCCCGACTGTACCAATGAGTTTTTCTGAACTTAAGTACAGTGATTAGTCACACCACGAGCTTTACGGTGAAGGAAAACATCGAGAGGAAACCTGCATACGTCTGAGAAGAAATTAAAAGGCGTATGTATAGCCGTGCCTGAGTAACGGCGATGGACTCGCCATCTGTCACGTTGGCACCTAATATACCTCTGGCGGAAAGTGGGTGTGTGAGTATTACCTATACACCTCTGCCTACCCCTTTGGGGACCCTTGTGGGAAGGCGTGAGGATATATAATAAATACCTTGGGACAATTCCACACAAATTGACCTAGTCCCAAATTAAGCTAAGCTTGTGTTATAAGTAAATATATCGTTGACTAGTTACCAGTCAACGATATATTTACTTAAATATAAATTGATATATACATAAATACATAGGACATCCAAGACCAAGGTACAAATACCCGTGTTCATTACACAAATATCTGCCCTCAGCGGGATTCAAACCCGCGACCTCAAGTTTCGCAGTCAGGTGCTCTAACCACTAGACCAGACGGCCGTCGTGACGTAAATGTACGTAATTTTATACGAAAAGACTTCACCAAACCACAAACGGACATTTACGACACAGTTAGGTATTCGTGGTTACATAATGTGTACACTAATACATATATTTAAGATCAAGGAGTTCTTGACCGCAATCTTCATTTATTTCACCTTGACTTTACCCACGCGTAATAATTTCTTCATTTCGTTAGGGATCACGGATATATATGGCCGTGGTGGCCGAGTGGTTCGAGTAATTGCGACATAAAGATCGCAAGTTCGAATCCCGACTGTACCAATGAGTTTTCTTAACTTAAGTAGAGATACCCGAGCTTTACGGTGAAGGAAAACATCGAGAGGTAACCTGCATACGTCTGAGAAGCAATTCAAAGGCGTATGTACACGTAGTGGTGCTTGAGTAACGGCGATGGACTCGCCATCTGTCACGTTGGCACCGAAAATATATCTGTGGCGGAAATTGTGTGTGTGTAGATTCTACCTATACTCCTCTGCCTACCCCTTCGGGGACCTTTGTGGGTACGCGTAAGTAAATATTATGATTATAATATCACATATATATATATATATATATATATATATATATATATATATATATACGTACGTATCTTCACGCAAGGTTTCCCGAAGTAGGCGAAACGTAAGTAACAACCTCTTTTCACGCCAGATGTGTTTAGGTGCCAACGTTATAAAATATATGCTTCTACATTGTCTTTGAATTATGTCTCAAGCATATAGGTTTCCCCACGATTTTTCCTTTGCCGTAAAGACCATGGTGTGATAAATAACTGTATTATTCACGCGTTGTATGTCGACAGAAGACGACAAATTAACGATTACTATTTATGGGCTTTTTACATTAATTACTTACTGGATGAGGTACCTATATAATTTCTGATTATCTAATCTGTATAAAAATTATCAATATCAACATCTGTTTAAAATATTGGGTCTGTAGCTACTTTTGTTTCTTAGTTTTTATTTTATTGAAACTATTTGACAAATGCATACTTTTAATTGATTAATTAAAACGACGTTACAATTCTACTACTTATGTAATTAAGATATGCATTTAATGAATATCCAATTATCTTATAAATTACCAATATCGATGACAATGACAATAAATTGCTTACTAAAAATTATTTACAACTGTACCCTGCCACGCTTCGCTGTGGAAATGTGACTGATGCAAAAAATAGATAAAAACAATCCTTAATGCGGATTATATATCATGCTTAAATTTCAGCTCGATCGGTGCAAGAACTTTTTGAGTTTTTGAGGCGTACACAAACCAACATAACATATATATATATATATATATATATATATATATATATATATATATAACAATTGCGGGCCAACATTGTAACGGTTTTATGTACTTTTTGTCCCTACATTGATTCGTTTCCGGCGTTTATAAAAAAATGCCAATAGTTTTGACATTTACAAAAGCAATATGTAGGTGTTCTTTCTATATCGTTTCTTTCGAGATATATTTAATTTAAAAACAAACACGTAAAAAGAATGCGAGATTATTAATTATATTGTAGAATTTGTAAATCACTTATTAATATGCAAACTTGTATCATGTTAGAATCGATACATACATTTGACGACCGTCTGGTCTAGTGGTTAGAGCTCCTGACTACGAAACTTGAGGTCGCGGGTTCGAATCCCGCTGAGGGCAGATATTTGTGTGATGAACACGAATATTTGTACCTTAGTCTTGGATGTCCTATGTATTTAAGTATATATCTATCTATATAAGTAATTATATCGTTGTCTAGTTACCATAACACAAGCTTTGCTTAATTTGGGACTAGGTCAATTTGTGTGGAATTGTCCCAGGTATTTATTATTATTATTATTATTTATTATATCAAGAACGATTTATTGGTTAGAAACAAAATACGCTTTCCAAAAGATTCAACGGTAGATTTTTATTGCTAGCCTTATTTAATAATGGCAGACCACATAATTACTTCTAACAGGATTTTATCAAAAACATGGAACTTGTTTCATCTCCCAAAGTTTTACTTAATGTGGTTAGCAAAAATACCGGTTGGCTTTAATTGGAATGACCTTCATTCTATACCATCAATGATATTGAAAAATCGAGTATAAAATTGATCAAACTTTTTGGTTTTAACTAAAACAGAACGGGATCTGATGACATTTGACATAGATATAGATTATTATATTAGCTGGACTAAAACATAGGCTATATATTCCAGATAAAAAACTACCAATTAATACAAATTACGCGGGTAGCCGGTCTCTTCATAAATTCGAAGGTGGAAGCTTTAAAAAATAGGCGGTAGCATTTGTTGCAATATCTAGGCTACACGATAAATACTATCTCCTAAAATTGATGAAGCAAGGGAAGATATAGGAATGCCGGAGAAGAGGAAGGCGTCAAACATATTTGTTGAGGAAACTTCGATGTTTGGGGGTTACACCAGTTACTACAGTTTTTTGGGCAATATACAATTCAAAATTATAACATTTTTAAATTAACATATTCTACGCAATGTATGGAAACATAGTCACTACAAATTATCTATCATCTGCTGGCCTTTGTTATTAACTAAGGAGTCGTGATGTCTCGTGAGTTCGTCATTCTTGATTGTGGCTGCTTTCTCTATCGCTTGATTATATTGGTCTTCCCTGGCTTCTCTAATTTTATGCATTAAAATGATGATACCCAAACCTTGATGGATAATTAGAAAGGGGCAGTTTAGTATGTAGAGAAGAGGCAGAGGAAGACCACACTACCTAGATCAAATCGATCGGACACTCGAAGAGTACTCGACACTGGCGAGAATGTATTAAGAGATATGTCAGAAGACTGATGACGAAAGAGGTATGTACATAAGTCTAGAGGAACTTTCTACTCTCTCTGACTACCCCGTTAGGGAATCGACGTGCTCATATGTATGTAAATAGTTTGTGGATTTTACTGCAGTTGAAAGTTGTAGCAGATGGCAGAAATGTAAACTAAAGTGCTATCCAGGTGTTCCCAACCTTCGACATTAAGGGGAACTATTTAAAGATGAGGTTATATTTCTCTACGTATAAGTGTCGCTCGTAGCGAGTGCTCAAATAAGGCTCACGATAACCATGCCTGGGGTAATCCCACACAAGCCGACCTGAAACTTAGTAGTTTGTTGTATCTTACGCCTTCCAACAAGGTAATTGAAGGAATCGGTAGATGCAAGTTACACGCCCTTTTTCACCGAAGATATTTATACTTAAATACATAGAACATCACACCACGAGCTTAACGGTGAAGGAAAACATCGAGAGGAAACCTGCATACGTCTGAGAAGAAATTCAAAAGGCGTATGTATAGTCGTGCTTGAGTAACGGCGATGGACTCGCCATCTGTCACGTTGGCACCTAATATACCTCTGGCGGAAAGTGGGTGTGTGGGTATTACCTATACACCTCTGCCTACCCCTTCGGGGACCCTTGTGGGAAGGCGTGGGGATATATTATTTATTATTATTATTATTACATAGAACATTTAAGACAACGGTACAAATATTCGTGTAAATCATACAAATATGGTTCGCAGTAGGAATCGATCCTGCGATCGCAACTTAGCAGCCAGGAACTAGGCCACTAGACAGTAGTCAGATTGGCTTAGTGAGAGCTATTTAGCATATGAGTAGATATATGACTAACAAAGAGACAACTTTTCGATATAGATTAAAACATATCCAAAGAAAAAAAAACAACAAAAAAGTAAATACTAACAGACATCCGCAGCGCACACGGCGATCAACAACAATATGGCACTGAACCTCAACACGGCTGACGCCATCATGGCGATTAAAAAAAAACTAATAAAAAAAAATAAAGTTTAAAAGTAAAGTTGCGTGTTGTATTCGCGCGCAACGCAGTCGAACTGGCAATGGATGTGGCCTTTGGCGCGTTTATATGGACCGGCCGGATGCTCTGACACACTCGTTCCGTGAAATTATCGAATTTTGCATCAATCCGCTTTGTTTGTGCATTCCAATCCATCTATGATGCATTATTTTCCTGTATGCGAAGGTTAATAATAACAACACGCATGTTTCTAATCCTTCAGACTGAAAGGAACTTCTATTATAGTGCTCTAGTGATGATCTGCCTCATAGACAAAATCCCTTTCATGATTTAGACGGGTACGTCAAGAGTACTCGAAACCGACGAGCATGTATGAAGAGACTGATGAATGCGGACGAAGCGAAAGAGGTATGTAAGTCTAGAGAAAACTGGCGCTCTATACTCTCTGCCTACCCCATTAGGGGCTCGGCGTGATGATATGTATGTATGTATAGCAATTACATTAGTGGCGGACAAAGTTATGTAATAACAGTGGATGGCGCGAGCGTGAACCGAAACGGATATTGTCTAGGAAGGTTGGTTTGCAAGTTAAGATTGTAACCTACACCAAATAGTACCCATTTCATAAGCTATGAACAGTAACTTAGTTCTATGGCCTAGGAAAGCACTGATGTAGACAAAGACAACTTGTATACTTTTGAAATGAAATTCGGTGATTGAAACACGGCGACAAACTCATCTTCTGTCATGTTGAGATCTAATAATATTAAGAATAAGCAGCGCCATCTTGAAATCTTTTATAAGAAGCCGTAAAAACCTGAAAGATAGCTATACTCCGCCGTCCGCGTTTTACGCGACTTTCGTCAGTAGACTTTTTCTGGAAAACATATCTTATAATCTATTGTATCTGTTGCAAAGTTCATCCAATTTTGTTGTTAAATAAATAAATAAATTCCGTTCTTTGGTTTTTGCGTGAACGAGGTACAAACATGTTCAAAGTGGGGGGAAAGCGGATGAGGTAATTACCAACTACCTCGATATTAATACAAAATAACCTCTATAGAAAGATGAAACTTTTATTATAAGCCAGTCTAACACACTCAACTTTGAGCGTGTACGCTCAGTATTAATAAAGTACGACCCCGTAGGACATACATGAATCTATCCATTGATCGATTGATGAAGAGTTAGGGGATGTTCTAGTTAAGAGGTTATGGCTCACACTTGACCATACGACCCATGACGAATGAACGAAGACGCCGATGACTCGGTACTGAAAGGACGGGAGTCTCCGTGGTAAGTTTACACTGGATATAATAATAACTAAAAAGATCAACTTTCAAATAATACAGTTCTATCTATGCATACATTATTGTTAACTAGTAAATCAAATTGGTTTCGTAACGGGGGCAAATACATTTAAATACTACCATACAAAAATAGCGATAACAGTAACTATAAATCAATATGCTGTCATTTTGGATCGATCAAACGAATTAATCACATAAACAGAAAAAAAAATACTTTCAAGGTGATATTGCCACTGGTAGAGGATACCCTCACAACAAACAGAGGCCAGAGTAGCCCCATTAAATACTCAAATCTATGGCCAGAGCAAATCGACTTGTACTTTTGTAATTGAATACCACAGAAACTCCAAGAGTGTTGCATACAAAAAATATACAATCACACCAAGCCTAGCTATAAATTCAAATGATAACGATATGGAGCAAGCGCTTGCCTCAGTTCAGATTGCGTCTAAAAAAATGACGTTCACATAAATTGTAGTTCTTTTTTTTTTATACAACAAGAGTGGCAAACAGGCATACGGCCCACCTGGGAAACGGTTACCGTAGCCTATTTACGCTCACGATACCGAAGTATCACTTGCGAGTTGCCACTCTGTGTTCGGAGAGTATAGTGTGGCAGCATAAGGTTTAATCCCTCTGCTTCCAACACAATGTAACAATCATCCCCCTCCCCAAGGAGCTCATTACTGGAAACCTTATTCACCGCGTAGGAACACAACACAATAAATTGTGTTATTTGGGTACGGACTTCTATAAGGTGGAGGTCCTGCCCCAGTCGGGCAGCTCCAAATTCGAACGGGCAACCCGTTATGCCCTACCTCTCTTAAATTCTTAGTTCTTTAATACTTTTCTTCCGAGGATCCTATACATACTTTTTATTTGACAAACACAACCATATTATTGATAAAATATTTACATAAAATAATGTAGGCAGAAGTGAGGCTGGATTTAACAAAGGTAGGGTAAAATAACATTGCACGAGTGCTGTTTACTGAATACAATTTGAAAAGGTCGCGCTCGTAGAAGTCGACGTAATGTTGCGAGAAATATTGAAACTGGCAATTTTTCTTAAGTGTCAACAAATAAAAAAACAACGCTATTTTTGTCGCTCTTTACTAATATCCTGATCCGGCTTAAGTATATGTTAAACAAGAATAACAGTGTAAAAAAGGGAATGTCAACGTCCTCGCAAGCTGCAGAGAGCATCGTATATCAATACAATACACAATGCCTAACGAAATCATTGATCGATAGAACATTAAGATATTCCATGAGGTTGCTCGAGGCGGATTTACGCGGTGGTTGGCCTCGCTGTCATCGGCCAATGACGCCACGCCGTCCCGCAAGATTATTAACACAACGAATATCCTTCTTGTGTCGCTAATGCAAATGTGCATATAACGGTAAACGTTAATTGTATCGATAAACTTGTTTGGGGCAGAATACATGTAAACTGATGTTCAAATTGTATCTCTTAATCAGGAATCAGGATGGAAAGTTCCTTAGAGGCGACGGTTGACTCGACGTCGACATCTGTCATGTTGACACTTTATCCTCACGACTTCCCACAAGGGTCCCTGAAGAGGTAGGCAGAGGTGTATAGGTAACCCACACCCAACGTGACAGATGGCGAGTCCATCGCCGTTACTCTAGCACGACTATACATACGCCTTTGAATTTCTTCTCAGACGTATGCAGGTTTTCTCTTGATGTTTTCCTTCACTGTTAAGCTCGTGGTGTGACTAATCACTGTACTTAAGTTCAGAAAAACTCATTGGTACCTACAGTCGGGATTTGAACTTGCGACCTTTGCGTCGCAGGCAACTGCTCAAACCACTCGGCCACCACGGCTCCTACTTACATTACTTAAATGTACTTATATAACTTAAGTCGTATTTTTAAGTGATGTTAGACCTTCCGTGCCTTAGCCGAGGTAGCCGAGTGGTTCAAGTTGCTTGCAGCACATAAATGGCAAGTTCGAATCCCGACTGCACCAAAGAGACCAGGAGCTTTACGGTGAAGGAAAATATCGAAAGGAAACCTGCATACGTTTGAAGAAGTCTGAGAATCAATTCAAATGCGTAAAAATATAGCTCTGGCGGAAAGTGGGTGTGTGGATACTACCTATAAACCTCTGCCTACACCTTCGGGGACTTGTTGGAAGGCGTGAGGATATACACACATACATACAATGTATAGTCGTGTTTGAGTGACGGCGATGGACTCGCCATCTGGCTCGTTGGCACGTTGGCACCTAGTACCCTGCTCACCTCTGTCTACGTCAGAGATCTGTGTAGGAAGGCGAGAATAGCCCTATTAGACCTTCGGGGACGGGTGAAGATAAATAACGAAATATAAAAATAACTTAAAAGAATGCTTCAACTACTTATTTCATTTGTAGATGATAAATCTGACATTTATGTAGGTGGTTGTACATAGTCCAGTAGGTAGATAACCAATGAGGAATACTTTGTATGTCCTAAACATTTAAGAGTGGTTAGTCTGTAGCCTACTATTTGTAAAATATACCTACTAGAACTAGGAGGGTAGATACGAATGAAAATTCCACGGCGCTGCAATGATATTAGTTATATAAAATAGAATTATGCTACTTTACTTCATCATCATCATCAGCCTACAGCAGTCCACTGCTGGACATAGGCCTCTTCCATGGCGCACCACCACACTCTGTCTTCGGCCCTTCTCATCCATCCGCCGCCAGCGATAAGGTCGCCCGTCGTCCGTCGCTACTTTACTTATCGACGGGTATTTTGTATCTATAGGTACTATATGGTTAAGAAAAAAAATCGTGAGCCTCGTAACTGACTGAATTATGGTGTAAAAAATACAGATTATGCAAATCAAACACAAATCCATAGGAAAAAAAAATGAAGCACTGCAAAATTACAAATTTAAAGCTTTGTGACTTATTAGCATGAGGTTCCATTGAACCGGGTTAAAATGCTAGGGCTCATATTCAGTTTGCCGGTATACCTACTGCAGGCGGTGCTGGTTGCTTTTCTAGATATCTCGAATGATTGCATTCGGAAGTAATGTGACAAAAAATACCTACACTCCTTGGCCAGATATAGACTCAAAATTGTCCTTTTTAAGTGTAAGAGCAGGCGACTTAACAAATCCAATAGCAGAGATCCTTAGGAATTGGAATTACGTGGAAGAAGTCTAAGAGTTCTTATTTTCAGTCGTTTTAAATTTTTTGAATCTTCAGTCCAGTTTTGCCATCTATATTCGTTTTACCGAATACGATTAAATCGAAAATACTTTTGCATATTTAAAACTAAGTATAATTAGTTTCCTCCTTTTGTTTTCGCAATAATTTGTTTAAATTGGCAACACTATATTCGAAACGTCATGTGACGTGACATTTTACATGTACGTTCTCGTTTTCTCTTATTTTATTTGCCAATATGCTCGTGTTATCTTGGGCACCTTATCGTCATTGGCTGAAATGTAAAATGGTTAGCTATACCGACCAATAATTTTGTGTTACGAACCTTTGAGCCGTTCAATGGCAACATAAAATAAACTAATTATCTTTGTGTCAGTGATTCGTAAGGAGTAGGTATACGTGAAGTGGATTCTATCTTAATGTATATTAATGTAATATATTAAGTTAATGAGGGTATTTATTAAGCAATAAAGTCTACACAATTTTATCAGGTAATTATTCAACTGTATAATAATACATTCTGTACACGTATTTACTAATAAAAAAAATGCACAGTCAGTGCTATAGATTTATGTCACGAATCTAATCCAAAAATACCTTGAAAAGACCTGAAAAAATATATTTAGCATAAAGCTTGGCTCTCCATGGAAGCTGTAAATAAATATTAAGAAGGTTCTAGATAAACTTTTATTATATTAATATAACTAGCTCAATGTTAAATTCATTACGTGTTCGATCTCGAAGTTTAAAGAATTCTATTTTTCAAAATCCCTATTGCTGCATTACAAGAATCTATGGCACTACTTGTAACAATATTTGACTACACGATAAACATAAAGCCTCTGTAGTTGATGTAAATAATAATTTAATCCACATGGAAGCTCATTCGTACATTTGAAGACAGCCTTGATTGTTGTAGTTGATAAGATTCGGTCCATTATCTTCTTATTAGATGTCATAGGAATGTTTTGTGTGTATAGGTTTTTAACCTCATTCCTCGTACCTGATATTGAGCTAACCTTGCAAGACACTGTTATGTCAGTTAATAAGTTTGCCAACTTTGAAGTTGTTGGTAAAAGTTGAAAACTGTTTTTGAAGGAATTATTACTATACTTTTGGTAGGTAGTAATCATTCCTTCAAATGGTATATATTTTTGTTATAACTTATACAAGTGTAGTTATTGGCATAGTTTTACTATTATACTAGTTTACCCTCTGAGTAATGTTATCATAGAGTGGATATAGTTATATAGTGATGTACTTTATCATATTTGCATACTATAATATCATGTTATGGTTTGATTGCAGAATGCGAGTGCTGATCCCCATAGCACTGTTACTGTGTAGTGCATATGTAACAGTTGCATATGAAGATGCATCTCTAGAAGACGATGATTTTGCCGAGTTTGAGCAGTTTGACTCTGATGATGGTTCTCCCGTGGATGGTAATAATCCATTACAAAAAATAATATGAACTGCTTTTCTCAATTTTTTTTATAAATAAATAAATACCTGGGACAATTCCACACAAATTGACCTAGTCCCTTTAGGCAAAGCTTGTGTTATGGTAACTAGACAATAATATATTTACTTATATAGATAGATATATACTTAAATACTTAGGACATCCAAGACTACGGTACAAATATTCGTGTTCATCACACAAAGCGGGATTCAAACCCGCAACCTCAAGTTTCGCAGTCAGGAGCTCTAACCACTAGACCAGACGGTCGTCAAAGCTAGATATATACTTCTTTGTATGTAGTCCCCAGTCAACTGAACACTGCCTTGTGTGACACTGTGACAGTGTGTATGACGTCTTAAACAACAAGATAATTAAATGTGCTCTGTGTCTCTAGCCTTCAATTCATTGAGTAATTCAGGGTTTTCCACAAACTGAAGCAACTATTTGTAATTTTAATGAGATGCTCAACAATGTTTACAGCATTCACTCAAGACATAAAGGAGGCTGTAAAGCTGAAGGCAGCGTCAAAAGAGCGCGATAATGTACATGGGGAAGTCAGTGTTGAGAATGAGGATGATATCATAGTAGAAGTGAGTAATGCACTTGTTAAATTAATATGTTGTTAATGTCTAAAGATTTGTATTCACGCGTTTTTTTAGTTCTATTGCATATAGTGTAGTATTATCTGTCTGTACATGGAAGATATGTGAGAAAGAATGTTATAGGGACCTTTTTCAACGCAAGTAGCATCCAAAACACTGATTGTTAGAATTTTTGTTTGTGGGTTTGTGCATGCTAATCTCAGAAATGGCTTAACCGATTTAGACGTGGTTTTTCAATAATATAATGTGGTAAGCTTAATGTCGTAATAAGTACAAAGCAAATCAAAATGTATATCCAAAAATGCTGCCCAGTCGCTTTTCCACGCGGACGAAGTCGCGGGTACAGCTAGTATTTAATATAGTGTGATTGCAGAGTAAAAGTTGATTTCATTGATAGATATTTTCTGGAATTTTTCAAGGTAACATAATGCCCTTTGCTTTAATCCAGGTAATAATATATTCCTGTGCCAAATCTCATACAATTCCATTTGGTAGTTTTATCCTGAAAGATGAAAATATATTCTCATATGCTTTCGGATTAATATTAATAATAGGATGTCCATTAATTATTGTATGTTCAAACTGCATGTACCACTGAGGTTTTTCCGAATTGTAGGGGTAATTGTAGAGGAAATGTAGTTCAGTCCACTTGTCAAGAAGGGTGTGAAAATATTCCTGCAGAGTCGGCAGTGTGAGAGGGATATCCCTGGTAGAGCAAGCGTCCATAGGTGGCGGTGACCGCTTACCATCAGGCTGACCGCAAACTTATTTGCCACAAGTGTAGTATAAAAGATAATGAAACATTGTAAGAGAACTTGTTCATGTAACTGTATAAAATCTAAGATTAACTTTATTAGAAGTACAGTTGTTCTGGGAATGATTAAGAACATTTGTAATTAAAGTTATTAAATAAGATTAATGTATAACCGTTTGTATGTTCCAGGATGATGACAGTGAGTTTGAGCATTTCCAAGACCCTGAGGAGTTTGAGGGCTTCCAAGACAGTGCTCCTCGGTCCTCGGAACAGCCAAAGATTACTATTTCCAAGGTAAGAGTAACAGTAAAAGATAGTAAAAGGAGTTTTTATAAAAATCAGACTATTTTCAACCCTATTTTAAATGCATAGGTCATAGTAATGCTTAACGTACTTAGAAGTACTGAGAATATATATATATATATATACACATGTTTATATGTATATATATATATATATATACATATATACATGTATATATGTATATATATATATATATATATACATATATACATGTGTATGTATTTAAATACGAAGGTCAACATAACTTTGTTGATAACAGAAATAAACTCTCGCAGCAGAATTGTACTTGCAACTTTGACCTTGTCAGAAAGGAGCTCTGAGCGTCGCAATAATATCCTCACGCCTTTCCACGAGAGTCCCCGGGTAGGCAGAGGTTTGTAAGTAGTACCCATACACCCACTTTCCGCCAGATATATATTTTAGGTGCCAACGTCCATCGTCGTTACTCAAGCACGACTATGCATACACCTTAATTTCTTCTTAAACATATGCTGAGGTTTTCTCTCGATGTTTTCCTTTACCGTAAAGCCCGTGGTCACTAATGACTGTACTTAAGCGTAGATAAACTTATTGGTACAGTCGGGTTTTGCAATTTTCGAGTTGCAGGCAACTACTCGAACCACTCGGCCACCAGGGCTCTACTCTACTAATATTATAAAGAAGTTTTGTCCATTCGTATGTACTTAGTTAATAAAACTACCAATAGACATAATACCCTGTAATAAAGATTTAATTATAGGGTAACATTATCCCTTTAATTAAACGTGAGCAGGCGACGCCGCATGCATGCCTAGTTTTTTTTTTTGCAAAACTGTGCTTACACTAGTGATAAGCACGGCATTGGAATAACGATCTAGCCCTAGAGGCTAAGGCTAATGCATGCCTAGTATTGAATAGTTCTAATATACAACTGGTTAGATAGGTTAACTACTGGTTTTAGAACGAATGCTAATTATTAGATAAAGTGTCATTGGCAAAATACTGTTAATGTGTGCAGTGGTAATGTGCAATTGATAACATTTTAATACAATATACGTACGTTCATACGATAACCTTGTACTGACAGTTGCAATGACGTAAAGAACATTTAATAAGTTGCATTTACGACGAATGAGTAATATTCCAACGCAGTATACATACATATCATACGCCGAGTCCCTCACGGGGTAGGCAGTGTAGAGCGTCATTTAATATACAGCTTACGGCATACGTTTGAGAAGTAATTCAATGACGTATGTGTAGTCGTTCTTTAGAAGGGGCGATAGGCTCTCCATCTGTCACGTTGGCACCTAAGATGTATTTACACAGTTCCCTAGGGGGTAGCCCCTAGGGGACCCTTGGAGTAAGGTGTGAAAATAATAACCTAACGGGCTGGGCAGAGAGTATAGAGCGCCAGTTCTCTCTAGACTTACATACCTCTTTCGCTTCGTTTACATTCATCAGTCTTAATGCATGCTCGTCGGTTTCGAGTACTCTTGACGTTCCCATTCTTGAGCGTTCGATCGATTTGAATATGTCTCAGGTACTTGGAATGTGTCTAAATCAAAATCAAAATATTTTATTTCACATAGGCCTGGCTGGGCACATATAAAAAGACAAAAAAGTGGTCGTTTCCATCGAGAAGAACCGGCAAGAAACTCCATGGTTACTCTTTTCAAATCATTTGGTATGGTATTTTATAGGTACCTTTGACGATCAGGCCGCGATGGGACGCCTACTGGCTGGAGGGTATACTGTGCTGCTTGTTGGCCGCGTACGCGCTGGCTTACGTGGTGGGCCGCGCCAAAAACACCTCTATTGCAATCAATTTCCTCAAGTTACACAAACCTTTGCTTGAAGATAACTTCACTTTAGTCGGTAAGTCAGGGTTATAATAATAATTTGGTACAAGTGTTCCAGCACATACAGAATATCTAAGAAAATTGAGTTTCATAAAATCCGTTCGTAGCTGACCTCTACACCGCGTGAGGAATACTCCTACCTAATTTCAAGTCAATCGGCCTTATAGTTCACAAATGTGATCTCCAATATATATATATATATATATATATATATATATTCCTGAATTGCAGCGCCATCTATCGGCTTCATTTGTGAATTCAAATCATCGAATATATTTCACATAAAAATTCATCAAAATCGGTCCAGCCATTTTGAGGATCAATGACTAACACACGGACACAAGAAATATATATATAAAAGACGTGTGTGTGTGTAAATAGCTGCTGGTCTATGGTTGTTTGTGTATTGCATGTCAGGTGAGACCGGTTCCGACGTAGTGTGTCCCGGCGAGGACCGCGGGTGGAAACGCGAGGCCGAGCACTGCTTCACCATGTGGTGCAGCGGCCGGCTGTGCTGCGAGGGCATGCTGCTCACCCTCAAGCTGATCAAGGTAGCCTGTCGTACACAACGCCTGAAAAGACAAGCGTAGTAGCCGAATGGTGCGAATGGTCGCTTGCAACGCAAAGATTGCTTGTTCCAATCCCGACCTTTTATTCAAATGTGAAAGGTGTTTTTTTTTATAATATCCTCACGCCTTCAAGAGTCCCCGAAGGGATAGGCAGAGGTGTATAGGTAATACCTACACACCCACTTTCCGCCAGAGGTATATTAGGTGCCAACTTGACAGATGGCGAGTCCATCGCCGTTACTCCAGCACGACTATACATACATACGCCTTTGAGTTTCTTCTCAGACGTATGCAGGTTTCCTCTCGATGTTTTCCTTCACCGTAAAGCTAGTATGCCTGATCACTCTAAGTTTAGAAAAACTCATTGGTACTGTTGGGATTCGAACTTGCGATCTTTGTGTCGCAGGCAACTGCTCGAACCACTCGGCCACCACGGCTATGTTTTGTTTTTATTACGATTGTGTATTCTTATTTTGTAGCGACAAGATCTAGTTCACGTCTTGCTAGGCGTAGCGAGGCCTACGCCGGACACGTTGCACATCCGCGTGGAGCTTGGCAAAGACGACTCGGACCCCTTCGTGCTGTGCATCGCGCAGAAGAAACTGGCCACCAAGCTGTCCAAGGAGATGCAGGACCTGGTGAGTGCTCAGCATCATCGATCTCGATACAGCGCATTTATTCATCATGCTGGAGTCACCGTCTTAGCCATATGGTTTGGGCTTTGAAGTACTCTGTACTACAAAGGTGCCGCCTGATGCTGGGCGGTTACCGTAGCTTATAGTCTGTATTCTGAATTATGAACTTGTCAGATCTCAAGCTAGCAAAATTAATTTTGTTATTTTTGTCGAAATTTTTGTAACTGTTTTTAACTAAATTAATCAATTCGGTGAACATTTCAACGTAGTAATGCGAGGAGGGAATAACGATTATTATATATTAATTAACGAGGTAGGCTATGACGATTCTTGGATGATTGTTAATGTGACGATGTGTCGCATGTGACAAATGCCGATGTGACGATGGGTGTATGGTGCCGGCGTGTGCGTATACAACATATTATTTTAATGCTGGCCATGCATGCATATGAAAGTTTAATCTTTTTTCTACCTCAACGTAAAAGAGAACAAACGTTAAAAAAAGGAAACTGGGGAGTCGTTTTTTTATCCTGACAGGTATTTTTCTTGGCAAATTTAGTTTTCAATTAAGTATGTGACGTTCAATAAGTGTTCCCTGTGTCCCGTACGTTGAATAAATGTTATTTTGCGTGCGCGTGCGCGTGCGCAGAGCGTGTTCTGCCCCGAGCGGCGCGCGGGCGACAAGCACGGGCTGCCCGCGGCGCTGGCCGTGATGTCGGAGGCGGCCGAGGCCTGCGCCGCCGTGCTGGACGCGCGCGTGCTGAGCGCGCTGGCGCTACACCACGCGCGCGTGCACTACATACACATCTCCGACAGATACTCCGGCCCCAAGCAGATGGAGTGAGTGCCCACTACTGCATACTTTGATGCACATATGTTGTGGTGATAACTGTCATCATCATCATCATATCATCACGCCGAGTCCCTAACCGGCCAGGCTGAGAGTATAGAGCGCCAGTTCTCTCTAGATTTAAATAGCTCTTTCGCTTCGTCCACATTCATGACGCCCTCATTCACGCCAGTTGATTTTAACTTGTTAATTATCTTCTCACTTATAACTATGAGACTACAGAGGCCGCTCTAAAAACTAATTAATACACGCATAACGACACAAGCATACACACACACACACACACACACACAGACAAATTATCACACACACACACACACACACACAGACAAACTATCACACACAGACACACTATCACACACTTACCCACAACACATATAAACACACATACACGCGCACGTGCGCACGCACACGCTTTACGTTAGACCACTTGACTTGTATTGTAACACTGGTTATTAAGTAAACATATTGGAAGAGCACTGTGTCCTGAAATACAGGCTAAGCCTAGCTCAGGCAATGGATTTTTTTAAATTATTATTTTTATATATATTATTATTATTATTTGTGAATCTCTTCATTGCGGATTCGATCTAAGATCGTTACTCCGCACATTTTTTTTTGTGATGTGATTGGTGAAAACGAATACTCCAATAATGTATATATTTAGGGAGGCGGCAGTGACGAAACCCCCAGAGACTGAAAAAGTGATGCTCGTGAGCTTGGCGCTGGGCCCCGACGGCGGCGGGGACGAGGTGCGGCCCCTGCTGCAGCTGGTGTTCCACATCCTCGACAAGGTCAAGAGGCTGCGGCTTAGCAAGGAGGTACATACGTATACATACTGCTTAATGCCAATTTTCACGTTGAACATTTTGCGCACAAAAGCACGCGGTCCGTCTGATGGTCCCTTGCAATATTACGGGTCTAAGCCCCTAAGCGCCATGTAATCTCAGTATATCAGGAATCTGTTAGCAGAATTTTTAAGCTCCTTGGGATGTGTTGACTATGTAGTTCGGACAAGCATTGTTAATTTGACGATTGCTTTAAAAAATGTTCCATAGTAGAGTTATTTAGTTAGATAGTTCAGATAAATGAAAGTAAGATGTGGTCTGTGTGTCTTAGATGATGGGACCGCGGGTTGAATATGTGATAGGGCAATAATTGGACGCAAATAATAAGAAATATTACGAATGAGTTTAAGTTACGTAAAATCTACATACATACATTAATATTCTAAAATCTCACAGAACCATGTTTCGAAGTGATTATTTACGCTTACATTGTTACATTATGTTTAATAACGTTGTCATTTTGTTATATTTGAAGTTATTTGTTTTCTTGCATCGTAATAATACAATAACTTGTTGGAACCAACTGTATTTTTTTAAACACCTATTTGACGCGATGTGTAGGCGTTGGCAAAGTGCGAGAAGCGCCGCCAGAAGGTGGCGGAGGCGTGGCTGCGGGGGGCGCACGCCGCGCGCCAGGAGCAGGCCGCCGCCCGGCGCGAGGAGAAGCGCAAGCTGGAGAAGGAACGCATCCTCGCGGTAAACAATACTAATAATAATTATTTATATATATATATATCCTCACCCCTTCCCAGAATGTGTATAGAGGTGCAGAGGTGTATAGCTCGTAACCACACACCCACTTTCCGCCAGAGATATATTTTAGGTGCCTACGTGACAGATGGCGAGTCCATCAAACACTCACCTATACTAGTGTATTGCTGAGTGTTACGGGTATGAGTTTTTCTAAACTTAACTATTATAGTTAAGCTCAGAAAAACTATACGATAAATAGATAAGTCACGCCTCGAGTTTTACGTTGAGGGAAGCATCGAGACAAAACCCGCACACGTTTGAAAAAAATTCAAAGCAGATGTATAGTGGTGCTTGAGGAATGGCGACGGACTCGCCATCTTTCACGCTGGCACCTTAAATATATACATACATATATACATATCATCACGCCAAGTTCCTAACGGGGTAGGCAGAGAGTATAGAGCGCCAGTTCTCTCTAGATTTACATACCTCTTTCGCTTCGTCCACATTCATCAGTCTCTTCATACATGCTCGTCGGTTTCGAGTACTCTTAACGTTCCCGTCCTTCAGAGTCCGATCTATTTGATATATCTCCGGTGAAAAGTGCGTGTGTGGGTACTAGACACTTCTGCCTGCCTGCCTGCCCGCCTGCCCTTACGATTATAGGCTGCAAAGTTACATTATACATGATTACAATTGTTATGTCTTGTTTAGGAGGACGATCCAGAGAAACAGCGTCGTTGGGAACTGAAAGAGCAGAAGCGCCAACAGAAACGCAAGAATCCTAAAATGAAGCAGCTCAAAGTGAAAGCTTTGTGAGTAAAGATGTGAATGGGTAATCAGACTGCCATAATACATACAGACAGTTTTGTTATTTATAATCATAAGTGTTACTACATACTCAGTGGATGCGAATAAATGAATTAAGTTACCTTTATTTGCGTTTTAATGCGAAATTACCAACAGAAAAATGATGTAACATGAGAAATTACAAGTAAGGAATTAAGTAGGAAAGTACAATACTAACATGAGTATAAATATGTGAACTTGAAGTATTGTTTTAAGAGTACTACCTAGGTGTATAACGAGCCTTGGTGGCCTAGTGGTTAGAGTAGTTTCGTGCAACAAGTTCGAATCCTGACTTAACCAACGAGTTTTTCTGAACTTAGGTAATGTGATTAGTCACACCACGAGCTTTACGGTGAAGGACGTAAGCAGGTTACGTTTGAATAGCTATTCAAAGGCGTATGTATAGTCGTGGTTTAGTAACGGCGATGGACTCGCCATCTACAAAGTTGCCACCTAAAATATATCCCTTGCGGAAAGGGAAAAGCGTGAGTTGGAGCGGTATTATCTGGAAGAGGCAGAGGAAGACCATGTGCCACCTATCTAGATCTAATCAGTTGAACGTCGAGAGTACCACTATGTACTCTCAGAAATCCTATCTGATTAATAGAGTAAAATCATAGAAAAACCTACATTTATTGAGATAACCCAACCGAAATTGGTTAATATGAATGAGGGAAGTCTGTGTGTTTTTGAGGACTCATGCTCTAGTCTCTGTCTATCCTGTGACTGACTGATAATTTGACTGTATATATCATAATGAAATAATATAGAGCCGTGGTGGCCGAGTGGTTCGAGCAGTTGCCTGCGACGCAAAGGTCGCAAGTTCGAATCCCGACTGTACCAATGAGTTTTTCTGAACTTAAGTACAGTGATTAGTCACACCACGAGCTTTACGGTGAAGGAAAACATCGAGAGGAAACCTGCATACGTCTGAGAAGAAATTCAAAGGCGTTTGTATAGTCGTGCTTGAGTAACGGCGATGGACTCGCCATCTGTCACGTTGGCATCTAATATACCTCTGGCGGAAAGTGGGTGTGTGGGTATTACCTATACACCTCTGCCTACCCCTTCGGGGACCCTTGTGGGAAGGCGTTAGGATATATTATTATAATATATATAATATAGAGGCATGATAATATGTATGTATGTATGAATAATGAAAAATCTCTAATGATTAAGTGATTTTATTTTATAATACCACCAAAATACAATAAAACTATGAATGCATTATCAAAGCAATATTTATTCAAATGTGTTTTTAAATTAATATGAACAAAATAACAATATATGTTAACGAACATAAGTATCTATTTCTAAGTCACAAAAGCGTTTACAGTGACAAATAAATAAGCAGGATTGTTTACAAAGATGGCTTCTGAACAAAATGATACAGAATGTGAGACAAAATGAAATGAAATGAGATCTTCAAACAGTCTTAGTGATGTAATATGATAATGTTGGCTTATGTTTTAATCACAACACACACTAGGTGCCTTTAATTTACAATAACTTACAGCTTTACAATTATTTAAATGAAAATATAACATAACATTACAAGCTACTAGCAAGTGATCACAATGTTATGATGCATCTGTGACTTAGATGAAAACAACATTTATTTGTTGTCAACAATGCATAGACCATATTTACCATAACCTTAAAAATCATTACAAACACACACAATCAACATACCCATCAATTTCTACTAAACTGGTCAACAATATTTTTTTATTGAATCCATATGTACAGAAATAATCTTTGAGCAGTACCCATTCAAATTACCCAGACAAAACAGATGCTCAATATTTTAATGTAATAATAATACACTCAAAAAACATTCAATAGGTACAGTTGGCTAGGAACATTTAGCATCTACACTTTACCATTTTATAATAAAATACACTGAAAAATTCACTCCCCAACGTCCATTATACTTTTTCACTTTACTATTTCTATTGACTACCTTGTATCACTCCTACTTAGAGGATACATGACATGACAGTCGCCTCATTTGATTGCGAGGTATTCTGAGATGGATTACTCTGTCATTCATCAACCTGTAGTTTTTGAATTCTGGTTGAAACACAGTCCATTTCTGGCGAGGTTTCGGCCGCTGGCTGTGACTCCGCAGAGAGATTGAGGTTCTCGAGCGACTGGCAGCGCTTCGCCGGGCTCCGACAATCCAGGTTATAGCCACTGGTTGACGGCTCTTGCAGACTCTTCTTGTAGTCACATGCGCTTTCGCTGGCGTCACTACCAATCGCATCAGAGTTTTCGCTCTTAGTTCTATGCCGAATCGGCAGCATATAGGGGCATAATCGGTTTTTAGTCGTGGTTCTTTTCATGCAGTAACCGACCGTGACATTCGATACATATCGAGTATTCAGCCGCATAACGCTGAAATTTGACTTAGTCTCGTGGATGTAATCCCGCCGTGCTTCTGTTATCGCGCTCAGCATTCCCAGGTCGTGCAAGGCTCTGTCCAAGTTCTCCAGGTTCATGTGACGAGGTTTCTGTAACATAAAATATATTGATTAATTCGACGGATTTTATAATTATTGTTTAGGGTCGCTGTAGTACATACATTCTTTTCGAATTCATTACATTTCATCCTGTATTAATTCTGGACAAATTTTAAGGAATATGCAAAACAGTGAAAATAAACATCACAAAAAAGTCATAATAACGAATGACAACTTGTTAAAATGTGTTGCCAATGAACTTTACCGTATTTACCACAGAAAATTTTAGCATTGTATTAATAAAAGAAATCTCGAAACATATAGTTATTTAACAAATAATCTAATAACGCTTTCGTATCCATGCATAAATACACATAAAAGAAATAAAAAGTACCTACGTATTATTTATGAAAATTTAAGAAAAAACTGGCACTTGACACTGGCACTGGCTTTTGCTACAAAACGAAAAAAGTGATGTTGCTGAAGACGTTCTCATTGACAGTTGAAAAGATATCATGTTTATAGAATTACGAAATTGTTTGATTTGCCATTGTGTATCTATTCAACTCCTGGAATGGCTGAAATACTAAAAGAGTGGTTATCAGAGCGATTGCAGCGACCAATAAAATGGGAAGCAGAAGAATTTGGGGATATGATGAAGAATGGTTATGTAATATCCAGTGTTCTTTTGAGCTATCATGTCATTAACGACGAGCGACATTTTTTGATTCGGTCCAGCAATGTCTTAGAAGACATAAAGAGTAACTGGAGATATTTAGCAGAATGGTTGCGCGAGGTCGATATAAATTTAAGTGATATAGACCTTAAGAGCGTTATGGAAGGCAGAGGATCTGCACTGCTACGATTGTTCTACCAACTTTTCCTACATTTAGATAAAAGAGATCGGATCAACTTCATTAAGCGTGAGCGAAAAATGGTGTCGAATCTTGTTGAAAAAATGGAAAATAGATTCAAAGTTGACAAAATTAAAGATGACATAGAAGTATCTGTAGATGACCTTTCCAGACCACTACTGAATGAAAAACACTTTATCGAATGGCAGCGTAAGAAAGAAGATCAGGTCAAAGATACATATGACTACATTAGGCACAAGTATTCTAAAATGCTTGCTAAAATCGAGGAATCGAATATTCCAATGAAATACCCTGAATGCATACCAAATAAAATTACTGCAAAAGAGAAGAGAGAAATGGAAAAGTTCGAATTAAGGTATCCATGCAAGTTTGAGAACTATACATACGAAGCTCTACTCGATTTAGAAATGAAAACAACAGAGCATAGAAAGTCTATACTAGATACAGATTGGGCCAAAAACTATATGGAAAATTTACATGCGAGAATGCAAAAGAGGACAGATTCGGAAGAATTTCAGAAGCAAATTAGAAATGTTATAAGTGGCTCTTTGTGGGATCTTTCAGTTGCCGAAGAAGAAAATAAACTTGATACGGATCTCGCAAAAAAAGTACTGAAGCTTTCACAGTTTGAAAAACAAATGTGCACAAAAATTATGGAAACTAAACAACAAGCGCGAAATTTGGTAAAAAACAGAATCCAAGCGGAACATGAGTTCACAGATCAAAGAGAGCAACAATTTCATCAGTTCCTAGATAACGTGAAGGAGCAAATACACCTAGAGGTCGTTGAAATCGATTTTGAAAAGCATAGACAAAATATGCTACATAAAAAACTATACGCTGAGAAAATGAAAAGAAAACGACAACATTATTACGAAATATGCTATGAGACGATGTTGTCTATAGTTGATTACGCAACAAAGTACGCATACTTTACGCGCTTGATTGGTAATGATATACCAGATCATTTCATACATGAGTGGAAAACTTTATACTTCAAACAACAACCTATATTCGATTTGATCGATCCAATGGAAGATACCCTTAAAGAACATGAAATGGAAGAGGAATTTGCACCCGAAGAAGAAGAGGTAATAAGATTAGAGCTCGATCGTCAAGATGCATTAAACGAAGAAGAATTTAAAGAATATCACAATTATTCTTACCCTTGGACGTTAGATATTTTGATACCGAACTACGATCCAGAGTCTGAAGAAAGGAAGTATGAATACTTGGGAACGCGAATTTTAGGTCATGTTGTGTATACCTTGCTTGAGATAAAGTATCCTTATCCACCGCCTCGACCACCTGCTGATTTGCCAGATTTTCCATCGAAAGCTCTCTTACGTGGTCTTCCAGACAGATCGATAACCACAGCGATGCAAATATTGTTACAACTACGTAAAATACACGTTGTTCGCCTAGAAGCGGCAATTAACCATTGTTTGAGAAGATTCAAATCGGAAATGATTGGTTGCACTGATATAGATCTTTCTTACGATAAATTTATAGCTACAGCACAAGAGGAAAACGATAAAGAACTACTTAAGTTAGTTAAAACTGAAGACGAAAATACTAGTAAGAGCAGTGACTTAAATATTTCACAAATGCTAGGCGTTATTCCGCCAAATGCTAAGCAAACACAAACTCCTAAAACAATACCAGAAGAAGAAATAGTTTTATCACCCGCTGCCGATTTAGGTCGATATGCATATGAAGCACTTAGTTTTGGCGATTCTTTAACTGATCACTTACTTGCCGCAATGATAGTGGAATACCTGAAAAGTCAAGACGATATCAATGGGTTTGTTATTGTGAACTATCCCAATAGTTACCGTGAAGCTCAAATTCTTGAAGAAACGTTTTCCGGTCGTGCCCCTCCTGATGAAGGTGAGTTAGATGATAGAGATGATATTTTCTTAGAGGATAGTATTGCAAAGCATAGAAAGAAAGAAAAAGATCAGTATAAAGCAGTGAGAGTATCGAAAGTAGTTAATGATCCCCATAAGAAAAAAATTGAAAAACCATTTGAGAGCTATTTTACCTCATATCTTCGTTTAAAAGAAACAGAAGATATTCTACAAGAGTTGGTAATATGGGACTTGACAGATGAAAATTCTGAGCTCATTGATAGATTTTACGCGGTACTTGGTTTGAACTACAGTATGTATTATGAAATTATAGAAAAAGATTTTCTAGCACAGATTTGTAAATACATCATCGGAGATTTACTCTTGCCCTTAAAGTCGTACGACAATTTATTTGGTGAGAATGTTTTAAGCGTGCTAGAGTTTCCATCTTCTGATGATAAAAGAATTAAATCGAAAATTGTTAAGCCAGAAGTCTCTAATAGTAAATCAAAAGAGAGATTGAGACGCGGCTCAAAAACTAGTAAAATGTCAATATCGAACGAACTGGAAGTTGTAAAAGCGCATGAGTCGGCAGAAGATATACCAGACGAAACAAATATTGTGTTGGACGAAGTAGCCGATGAAAGTAATGAGACCAAATCAATGTATAGCGTTGAAGAAGTGAAAATTTTAGCAGGAGAAGAGGATTGGGAATATGGGGTGATTCCTATATCGGAAATAATTGGAGTAGCTCTGGCGACATGCTGGCAAGAAATAGAAAAAACTTACATTAATGATATGCAACAATTGTTTTTTGCCAAAAGATTGCAAATGAATTGCCTTATTCCATATGCTAGGTTTTTAAAGGATAAAATGGAACAAATCATCACACTACCCTCCACCAAACAAGATTTAGTGAACAGATTTCAAAAAGAATACAATGATTTTGAAAACGATTGGCGGGATGTAAATTTGACAAAGAACGAGTGGCATTGTCGAATTAAAGAATTACAAAACAGGCTCTACAACATTTGTGACGAGAGGAAAATTTACGCTGAACAACAAAGACAAATGCTGATATGTGAGAACTGGGCCATGGAAGAGCTTACTTCAATGGTCAATACGTACATATCGTGCATGCAGACTGAGTTGAACAGGTACCTTATAATACATTTTATTTTAAGTACGTATAAGCCGTGGTGGCCGAGTGGTTCGAGTAGTTGCCTGCGACGCAAAGATCGCGCGTTCGAGTCCCGACTGTACCAATGAGTTTTTCTGAACTTAAGTACAGTGATTAGTCACACCACGGGCTTTGGTGAAGGGAAACATCGAGAGGAAACCTACATTACGTATGAGGCAATTCAAAGGCGTATGTATAGATAGACGTGCTTGAGTAACGGCGATGGACTCGCCATCTAACACGTTGGCACCTAAAATTCATCTCTGGCGGAAAGAGTCTTGGGGTACTACCTATACACCTCTGCCTACCCCTTCGGGACCCTTGTAGGAAGGCGTGAGTAAAAGGAGCGAAGTTTGGTGTCCACCTAATGTGCCAAAAATGAGAGTAGCAGCAAGTATTACTTCTGAGGGCAAAATAACTGTTTAAGTAAAATAACAAGGCAAATTTAGTTACTTCTGTTGTTTCAGGTCGTACTTGACTTTTCAAGCTCTTCATGATTTTTACTATGCTATGTTGAAAAAAATGCCACCAAATGATAGGCTATCATCAAAAGAATTGACAAAAATATATAAAGAAACAGAAGAGACCACTGGTAAGAAGAGTGCCGAAGACAAAGTTTATCGACAATTAAAAGCTGCATTCCAAGATCTCCAGTTAAAAAATATAGAGATTGATTATACTAATAATCCTTTTAACTTTGTCATCGACAATAACGTGAAGTTTGCGTTAAAGGTTATTAAAGATACAAATGATTCTTATCGTTCATTACTAAGTAAAGAATACAGTGAAATAGCAAAGATGATACCAACTCCTAAAAAGAAAGATGATAATACTTCAGAAGAGTCAATTAATCTTGAGGAAGTGTTCAAACATAATGCTCTAAAGTGTATAGAAGAGTGGACTATGGCTATTAATGGAGAAATGTACCGAGTGAGCTTACGTATGCTAGCCCTCCAGTACAAGTGTTACCGGGATATGAAACTTTTTAATGATCACATTTATAAAACATTTATGGAAATTCAAAACGATATAAATAATTACTACATGAATGAAATCAAATCTGTTGATAGACTGTGTAAATATTTCCAAATGGCTGTGGAAGGTGGCCGTAGAATACCTGAGACGCTTATATTAGAACATGATAGCTTTATCATAGATCCTAACCTCTTACAGTTTGCCCCACCCCAGCCACCGACGGATACGGGAGAGGTTTCTGAACTAGCTAGTTGTATAGAGTTTAAAATCAGTCAATTAGCGAGATTAAGGTCATTATTTAAAGTCGTTGCTCCCACTGGAATTGCCTTACAACAAGCATTCATATACCTATTGCAGGATTTCATATTCTTTGGAAGGGAGTCCTGTGAAGGAGCTTTAGTTCCAGAGGCTTGGAATCAGATAGATCCTGAACAAATCCCAAAATTGGTTTTCTTGTTATTTGGAGAAACTGCCTACATAGATTGGAGGGATTTTCTGATTTATTGTCTCAACATTAGATATCCAACTGTCGAGGAACTGTTGGAACTACGCAAGAATTTCCGCTGTAACGATTTGGAGTCTACAGAGTTGATTTGTAGGGAAGACTTTGTCAATGAAGAGTTTTGGTTCGATCAAGACTTTGATTTCGAAGATAAGTATTCTCTTTTGAGGAGAAACCTAATAAAACACTTTCTGTTTGAACTGTATGAAGTATCCGAGGATATGATGAATTATTCGGCGTTTTTGCTCGCATTTTGCAAAAGTGTTGATCCTGTCGAGGGATTTGCTAATGCGTTATCCATGGCCGTTGGAAAAAAGACATGTTTCTTGCTAGAAGAATGCCAAGACGTTGTATGTAAGTTCATAAAACTTAAAAAGTACAGAGACGAATGTTTAGCTTGCGCTCATAAATGCACTAAACTGTTCTTGGATACATTGTTAACTAAAGTTGTAAATACTTGCGAAGGAACGACAGTCATAGAACTGGAATACAAGGAACCTCCGCCCGAAGATAAGAAGGGTAAGAAAGGAAAAGGAAGTGCTAAAGCGAAGAAAGTGGAGAGCACGCAGAGTGCGCGCCTGCCGCAGTCGCAAAAAAACTTATTGAGCAAAAGCAAGCTAGTGCAATCTGCGGTAGATGTAAAGACCACATTCATATGCAGGCCGTGCGAAGAAGAGGCTGAGGCTGTGGACGATAAACCTGAGAGAGAGGATGTCGAGGAAGAACATAAGAGCGAGCCTCAGGAGGACCCGGAACTGGCGTATGCTATCAGTCAGTCGGTGATCTGGAACGTGTTGCGGATCTGCTTGCCGTGGCATTTCCGAGTACTGTCCGAAGAAACTTTCACCCCCTACGTTGATCAGGTGCAAGAAGCTTTCAAACGTCTCGAAAACGACACAGAAAACGGTGACATTTACGTGTGTAAGTTTGTCGCGGAACCAGACGTGTGTAAGCTTTTACATAAAGCCAAAAAGTTTACCGCTCTCAATGTGGCCGAAGAAGTCCGTAAGGTAGTATCGTAAATTAATAATTGTGCTCGTGTTTTGTTTAAACTTTTTGTATCTTTTTTTTCTTGGAATAAAATACGAATTTGATTGATATTAAATGATTAGACCGTTATAATGTTCTTAGGGTTAGCATCAACTACAACGTGCGTGAACAACTTTTTCTTCGTGATATTCATTAGTCTGTAAACGACGGTGTTCAGTCCTTCTTTCCTGAAACGCTTCTTTGTCTTGCCCAGAATATAAAATCTGTAAAACAAAAATGTTTTATGGTAATTATAACTAGTGGTAGGTTGAATTACGGTAGTTTGATATTTAAATTTTTATGGACGTGTACGTACTAAAGAGTACAAAGGAATTTGTATAGTATACTTCTGTAGTAGCGAAGTGTATTTCTTTTAAAATTTCAATAAATGAAATTAAATAAATGTCATTAAAATCCGTTCAGTAGTTTTTGAGTTTACTGCGCTTAGGTATACACGGGGCAGTGAGACTTTGTTTTAAAGTATTTAATTATCCACATGAATAATCTTGTTTCAAATTGGTTTTAAAATAGTTATTTCTTACCGTTTGGTGTTACTGACTCCTGGCTTGTGAGGTAGAGTAGCGTAACGAGCGAGAGACGCATTGTACCTCAATAGTGGTAGCCTTTTCGCCTGCAATCTGAGATAAAGACAATAATAATTAATAGAGATAGGTAATAATGTCTAGGCTACACAACTTGGTTGGAATCGGTTGGAGCATTAATATGAATGCCTGAATATCTATACAAACAAATAAAATTGTGTCTGTTTGTAATATTAAAATAACCGCTTTTTACTAAAGTATTTTTTCTCAAATTGGCCGTTTATCTGACTCTCAGTCTGTCTGTTTGTTTCGGCTAATCTCTGAAACGACGAAGCCGATTTTAACGGGACTTTCATTGGCAGATAGCTGATGTAAGGAGAAACTTTTATCTCAGAAACAGCAAATTATTGTTTAAAACCACGCGGATGAAGTCGCGGACACAACTAGTATTATGATATAAAATTTCGACCTTAACCTTATAAACATATCATCATCTTCGCCTCCCCAGTTCCAATAAAGGTTTGAAAACCCGTTGACAGCCTCGTAGTGCCTAGGTGCCATTGAGAACACACCACCAACTAGTTCCTTGTAGGGCAGTCTGAAACAAAACGTCAAAAACCAATGCTTAAAGGAATTTTCTGTCTTTAGGTGGATTCGAGAATGGTTTAGATTCACAATTGGATCCGATAGGTGGCGCTACGATTGTGTTTCATAAGCTTTTATTTTTTCACCCAAACAAAGCTGGGCGGGACAGCTAGTCTTACTAATATTATAAATGTGAAAGTTTGTAAGTTTGGATGTTTGCCGTTCTTTCACGGCCAAACGACTTAACCGATTTGGCTGAAAGTTGTAATGATGATAGCTTAAACCTAGGAATAGGCTACTTTTTTTTGTTTTTCCTGAAAATTTCAAAATTCAAAGTTCAGCAAATGTATGATGCTCTTTAACGGCATAGCGGCTGAACCGATTCTAACAGGAAAATATCCAGAGCTACTTCTTCGCTACCATGCGCGCGAAGCCGCGGGCATAAGGTAGTATATAATAAAGAGGAAAATTGTATGATGCTGTTGCTCTTGTAAGGCTTTCGCCAGTGGGATTAGCATTGTGTTCGGTTTGGGAACATGTATCATTTGCCAACTCGTATTAGCAGGTGAATGTGTCACTAACATAAACTCATGAGATTCCACTGCGGCAGACATATGTGCGGGCTTCCTCGGGCAGAAGTAGAGGATCTTCTGGTTCATAGGAATGAGATCCACGTCGTGGAATATCAGGCAGTTCCAGCGGCCGAAGCGCAGGCTCTCCAGGTACCCCGCGTTGTACAGTATACCTTTGTTGAACTTCTCACCACCTATCAACACAGACTAGGTAAAAGAACTCCGGACAAGACCCCACATGCTGGAGTGACGATCGTCTTGCATGAATGTGAATCTTTACCTTTTCTCTTAAGGGATCCCGATGCCGCCTGATAAGAGATACAGATCGTATAGAGTTCATACATACATACATATCATACCTACCTACACTATCAACTATAAGGAAGAATAATGGGGCGCGTCTGTAGATATTAAGTGCCTTAAATATACTTCTTGCTTATATTAACTCTGTATAGAACTTGACGAGGAATCTTCGAGGAGTTTCCTGACTAAAGGATACCTTGAATGTTGTTATGAGTCGTGATGAATACTTATTAATACTGATGATGATTAAATAATAATAATGATTTCCTATAATTAAGGAAGCAATATTGATATCACCACCTAAATCGTTATGTTGCATGTAATTTTGTATTCCTTGTTGGAAATCCAAGTCCATAAATAAATAAATAAATACTTCTTACCATTTTGCTCTATAACAAATATTCTATACTCTATTAATTGACGTTTTAAGAGCGGATGCAAATAGTAAAGCAGAATCGCCAGGTTTTTTTCACGGTTCCTGTAACATGAAACGATGGTTGTCATTTTTAAACTTGTTTCGATAATTTAACGTAACTTACGTTAAGAGAAGATTAACGTAAGCTTAGCAAATATTTGGACTAATATTACTGGAAACATGTAAAATTTATAGGTACTATGAACTTCTATTACTAATTTACAGGTTGTCTGAGAAAATATGACTGTTGCTCGAATATGTGATAGGGCACAAAGCAAGGATTGTTTGCATAAAAATCTGGATAAAGTCATGATACATGTAATTTTAGTTATATGATTAATAATTTCTGAAATAAACCCATAAAATTATGTTTCGGAGTGGATAATGGCGTCATTTTGTTGATACCATGAGGATATATTCTACTGACAAGACACCCATACTAAATACGCAGTTTATTTTGTTTTTTTATACATATTTATCTTTGAACATAAGAGTCGATTATGAATAAAAATTGGGGTATATGTATTACATAACGGCTAGCCAAAATGCAAATGGGAAGATTGAATTTTAAGATTGTAGTCGATTGAAGACTGCCCAATCGTCGGAAATTTGAGCATTTAAGGCAATAAAAAAGGCATTTCCACAAACAGCCTTTTAGAATACCAACGAAGAAGGAATGGTGGATTGGGGGTAAAACTGCGACTACAATATTACGGAACCTGTAGGGGATCAAAATGGCGACGTGATGCCTCGGCCGACAGTGCGCAGGCGCGTAGTAACCGCCAGACCGTACCTCGGGGAACTGCGATTCCACCCATGATAACGGAATCTCCGATTTATTCACCACTATTGGTCCTGTTGTATAATTTGTTATATCTTATTATTATAATAGATCGGACGCTCAAGGACGGGAACGTCAAGAGTACTCGAAACTGACGAGCATGTATAAAGAGACTGATGAATGTGAACGAAGCGAAAGAGGTGGGTAAGTCTAGAGAAAACTTGCGCTCTATACTTTTTTAGGGACTCGGCGTGATGATATGTATGTAAGTAGCGAAAAAGGTTTCATTGTCTACAAAACGGGACAGAAATTAAAAAATACTTCGACAGGAATTTAGGACTTGCGTGGGGAAAGTTTCAGTTATGCCAAGTCAGTGTGTTCTAATCTCCATACATATGACATTAAATGAATGGAATAACTGTGAGACAAGGTTCTTCGTTTACAGGGTACGTGACTACATACCTAAGCTCGAAATGTTCAGTCGACAAACAGGGGAGTTATACGGGTACACTATTGTTTCATTTTTACCTGAAACAAAGCAGAGTAGTAAGAACGGACTGAATCTTTGATAGAAATGATGAAAAAAATTAAAATATGGTACTAATAATAAGTTTAACATTTTACCAAAAATGTTTCCTTAGCATTTGATGAGGGACATTTCCATTGGAAGGCTGGCTTAGCTTGAAACTCGTAAAAATGTTAGTTATAACATATACATGTTCTAAGAGTCTGATGAATTCGTATGAAGGCTAGACGAAACTGGTGCTTTATTCACGTGGCCGATCGGTAGCAGATTTTATTTGTATTTTAAGCATTATATTGCTGTCATCATCAAGAATGTATAAGCCCTATAACATGTATGTACCTATGTAAGTATTGAAGAGCATTCATTCAATAAATATATGAACACTTACTACTTAAGGTGAGAACCATTAATCTATTTTCATTCATTCATTTTCAATCAATGTTATTTCAGCATGAATCAATTGACAAACTTACCCATATCGATAAATCTAGGTCTCAGAGACGTGAACCAATCATAAGTGGTGCAGCCCAAGCAGTCTGAGAAAATAAATATTTTATATTTCGTATATTCCTTCGTCGAAACCATTACGTAAATACATTAAAATAACTTTCATAGCAGAACGGTTCGACAGGAGATATTGATAATAAAGTATGTAATGAGGCGAATTAGTCTTGCAGTTTAAATGGCAAGTCAAAATTGCACGGACAATATAGTGTAATTAAGAGAGGTAGGGCATAACGGGTTCTCCGTTCGAATTTAGAGCTGCCCGACTGGGGCAAAACCTCCACCTTATAGAAGTCCGTAGCCAATTAACACAATTTATTGTGTTGTGTTCCTACGCGGTGAATAAGGTTTCCAGTAATGAGCTCCTTGGGGAGGGGGGAGGATTGTTACATTGTGTTGGAAGCAGAGGGATTAAACCCATTATGCTGCCAGCACACTATAACTCTCCGAACACTGAGTAGCAGCGCGCAAGTGATACTTCGATACTATTGTATTCTAATATTCAGTATCGTGAGCGTAAATAGGCTGCGGTAACCGTTTCCCATCAGGTGGGCCGTATGCTTGTTTGCCACTCTTGTTGTATAAAAAAAAAAGTGACACAGTTACGGATTTAACATTTTTTTTGCTAACCAAATCATGAGGAACTTCTGAAAGACTCATCTACGAGATTGCTCTGAACCTAGCTTAAAGTGTTATGATATTTGGAAGTCATGTCTGAGAGGTGATGTTGTTTGACAAAAGAAGTTGGCTCTGCATAGCCCTTCAAGGAACCATGTGGGAGGTGTGAAAGCATATAGAATAGTACTTTAACTGAATATTTACCTTGACCGTTACCTTTAGGGTAAATTGTATCATTTGTCTGCGTAGAATCCTTCTTGTAAAATAACCAGATATCAAGCATACTGGCAATGATTAAAACTATTATAACACGAGTAATGACCTTTGTAACTATGGTATATGTATCATTACTATTTCTTTCCAAGGGTAGTTCATCCCTTGATCGCTTGTCTTGACTGTTAACACTTTTAATTGACATTATATCTGAATGTATCACGCCTGTTTGTCTGTCTGCGTGTTTTAGCGGCAACTGGGTGATAATTACAATTGTTTTGAACGAATGTAAAACTGTGAGAGGGAATTATTTGTTTGCTTTGTAATTCAACCATATTTACATCCGACGGTGCGTTAAGTTATCATAAAGCAACCAAAATAAACAAATTGAAAAAAAGTAAAGTATAAGTAAGTAAACCGAACCTTTCAAAAAAACACCAGCTGCACTAAGAACCGAAAAATATACATAATAACATAGACGTATAACCCTTTTTTGAGGTCCGTTTAAAAACCGACTCCTGTGAGAAGCGAAGCGTGAGGATATAATTATTATAAGTAATTTTCATATTCAATGAAAATTGGGCACAGCATAGTATAAAAAAAAACATTTAATTTATAATTTACGCAAATGTAAGAGTCACAGAAATTCTCCCAATTTCCACCCCAACGTAAACCAATTGCTAATGATATTCCGTTTGTTCTGTAGATAACAAATGATGGTAATTATGAAAATGTGCACTGAAATTGTAATACGTAATTGTACAATTTACATTTAACCGAAATCCTGTTGCGCCCAACCATTAGTTTTCCATACTAAAATTAAAATAGGAAAGATTTGTATGTAAGTATGTTTGTAACGAGTTGGCTCAAAAAGTACTGGATCGATTTTAAAAATTCTTTCACTTAAAAAATAAATTATATGCCAAAATCTTAAAAAATAAAGGTCCACCCGTGGAAGCCGGGACGGGCCGCTAGTGTTAAATAAAACGATTTGCTTTGAATTTTTTTGAAAATTTTCAATAAGCATGTTCTTTAAATAAATACATACATATAATCACGTCGAGTCCCTAACGGGGTATGCAGAGAGGATGGAGCGCCAGTTTTCTCAAGATGTATATAAAAACACACTTAAAAGTATAAAATATAGGGGTCCACCGGTATCGGGATCAGGGTTCACGGTACCGGTGGTTAGGGTCCCAGAGAAAGAAATCTCCTCACAATACGTGCCGTTTCGAGCAGTACTGCTTTCTGCATCAGGCACTTGATCCAACCGTCTAACGAGAGCCTCTTGAGGCGTTGGTCGAAGCTCTTTGCCATTGGGCCATTGGCCGTTATTACTATTATTATTATTTTTATTTTTATGAATAGAAATGTTTCGCGAATCTATACAATTCGAAAAAAAATGACTCCTTAGAATTAGAAAAGCTATCAAGTGCAAATACGAAAAGGTAACTATGTTACCTTTTACTAGTTACTAGTTTAATACGCCAATTGGAAAGCTTTTGAACTCCAGTAAATCCTTCATTTCCGGAAAGTTTCCGAACGGCGCGGCAACGGAATTAATTCCGGAAACAATCCGACAAATATGGCAGTGACTGCGCTGTGCGATATCCGGCTGACGAGACAAAGCTGCTTGCGCTTTTGATATTCGGAGCTTTGATATTGCCACGCAGTAAGTCTACCCTCTAGTTTTCATTTTGAGATAAATTAATTTACTAAGCTTTACTAACTTAATATTTAAATATTGAGTATTAATTATGAAATTTGTTTTTATATTTCATATAAGCATTTCGTATATACGAAAATTATATATATTTCGTAGACCCGTGGTGGCCGAGTTGTTTGCGTTGTCTGCGACACAAATCGCAAGTTCGAATCCCGACTGTACCAATGAGTTTTTTGAACTTAAGTATAGTGATTAGTCACACCACGAGCTTTACGGTGAAGGAAAACATCGAGAGAAAACCTGTATACGTCTGAGAAGCAATTCAACGGCGTATGTATAGTCGTGCTTGAGTAACGGCGATGGACTCGCCATCTGTCACGTTGGTACCTAAAAATATATCTCTGGTGGAAAGTGGGTGTGTGGGTTCTACCTATACACCTCTGCCTACCCCTTCGGGGACCCTTGTGGGAAGACGTGAGTATATAACTAGAATGTATTTGATGGTTTGATTGACTCCTTGAGTATCTTAGCATAGTAGGTCCTGTAGTCATATTCCACTATAAGGACAGATAAACAAACATCAAAAGAATTGCAACCGAATGACTTGTAATAACATCCTCCAGCGTGTTGTACAATAAACACATAATTTGTCTACAGAATACCATTACCTGGCCAAGTTTGGAACTGAACGATGCACTTACTGGCGTTACTTAGGAAAATTATTAAAGTAATTTTCACGCGGAACTGCAAAAGTAAGTTTTATTTCTAATTTTTTTTCACACACATTTCACACCGGTGGCAAACAAGCATGCGGTCTGCTTGATGGTAAGCGGTTATTGACGCCTATGGACGCTTGCTACACCAGGGGTATTATTATAGTACCTACAGTAAATTTTTTTCGTGGTATAAAAAGGACTTTCTTTAAGTAGTGTGCAGTCTATACTTTAAATTGTAGTTTGAAACGTTTATCCTTATGTTGGTAGCGTGTGGTCCTTAATTTAGTTCTTTACGTTGGCAGTATTATTTTTTTTTCAGAAAAAGAACGCCCATCCTCTTTGCACGAGTACTTAGACGCTGGCACGGAGCATAGGAGGGGTCGTCGGCGGTATTGCGTTATACTTCTCATTGCCCCGGCTTTGTACTGTTTGTTCTCTGGGAATACCTACTATTCAGAGACTAGGCCACCTCCCCCTGTGCCGCTGTCTGCGTTGTATGAAGTCAAGAGTAAGTTTGCTAGATCTTCTAAGAAAGAGAGAGGTAGGGCATAACGGGTTTCCTGTTCGATTTGGAGCTGCCCGACTGGGGCAGGACCTCCACCTTATAGAAGTCCGTAGCCAAATAACACAATTTATTGTGTTGTGTTCCTACGTGGTGAATAAGGTTTCCAGTAATGAGCTCCTTGGGGAGGGGGGAGGATTGTTACATTGTGTTGGAAGCAGAGGGATTAAACCTTATGCTACCAATACACTATAACACTCCGAACACAGAGTGGCAATGCGCAAGTGATACTTCGGTATCGTGAGCGTAAATAGGCTACGGTAACCGTTTCCCATCAGCTGGGCCGTATGCTTGTTTGCCACTCTTGTTGTATAAAAAAAAAAGATAGACTTCGCCCGTGTGGTATATGATTTTAAATCTAATACAATTAATATGATAAGGAATTCAGAGTTTGATCGAACGCGCGTATCTCTTTGACTACTAATTAAATTTAAAATATAATAATAATTCCGCCAGAGATATATTTTAGGTGCCAACGTGACAGATTGCGAGTCACTAAACAGATTTGAAAAACGATTTTGCGTTAGATTGTGCTCGCTTATTGAGGAAGGCCTATATAATCATGCGCACTACTATAATAGGGAATGGAGCAATATTGTACTTTGAAATTGAACGCGGATGAAACCACAGGGCACAGTTAGTCTTAAGTAAGATATATGGTACTTTATCTGTGTAGAATTGGTGTAAAGTTGGAGAACCTCTACAGCCAACCTCTTTTACATAAGCATTGAATAAATATTTCCCAAACGCAAGCGATAAATTCACGTTGAAAGCGTCTACAGGCGGCGGTAACCGCTTACCATGTGGCTGACCGCATCTTCTTGGCACCTTAGTAGTATGAAAAGGTAAAGAAGTTAGGTAGAAGGAGTGCTAGCTAGAGAGCTGGCACTCCTTCTACTTAACTCGTGAGAGACTCAACTTGATGATATGTATGTATTTTTCCATCGTAATAAAAATAATAATATATCCTTACGCCTTCCCACAAGGGTCCCCGAAGGGGTAGGCAGAGGTGTATAGGTAATACCCACACACCCACTTTCCGCCAGAGGTATATTAGGTGCCAACGTGACAGATGGCGAGTCCATCGCCGTTACTCCAGCACGACTATACATACGCCTTTGAATTTCTTCTCAGACGTATGCAGGTTTCCTCTCGATGTTTTCCTTCACCGTTAAGCTCGTGGTGTGACTAAACATCGTATATTATATTAATTACTGAAATAATTAACGTATCATTTCAGTTGCAATTAACAAGAGTGGAAAACCTTCTGTAACGACCATAGCACCCTCGGAGCCAACGACAAAGAAAGTCTATGTCCTTAAGGAACGAAGTAAGTTTCACAGCCGCATATGATAAGAACAGAAGAATTATTCCCTTGCCCTGGCTGGAGGCCTAGGTCTCGCATTTGCCCGGTTAAGTAGTAAAAGTTCCCGGAACTCACACTACGAGGACAATACAAAAAAAAACAATAAATATTTCCTTGTACAGAGTAACTTACTGCATTTTTTTTTCAGAACCAAGACAACCAAAGAACAAGAAACCCTTATGCGTTACTGCAATAAAATTCGAAGGTAACACAATAAATAAATAACATGTCTCCATCTCCTCGAAGGGGTAGACTGGGGCTTTACACCCACTTTCGCTATTAATATTTATTTTATTACTAGCTTATGCCCGCGGCTTCGCCCGTGGGAGTTCGAAAAAGTAGCTTTGGAAATTTCCTGCTAGAAACGGTTCAGCCGCTATGCCGTGAAAGAGCATCGTACATTATGATATAAGAACTTTGAATATTTCAGGATCAAAAAGCTATCACCATTTCAAAATCGGTTCAGCCGTTTGGCCGTGAAAGAACCGCAAACATCCAAACATCCAAACTTACAAACTTTGACATTTATAATATTAGTAAGATAGTACTTAGGTACCAAAATGATAGATAGCGAGTCCATCGCCGTTTCTCAAACATAACTGTCATTGAATGTCTTCTTAAGCGTAAACAGGTTTCATCACGATGTTTACCTTCAATGTAAACCTCGTGGTTTGACAATTAATTGCACTAAAACTCACAAAAACTCGTTGGTACATATGTACATCGGGGTTCGAACTTGTCTTTGCTACAATAAAATAAACCACCATGAATCTGGTATCATATAATTATATCGTAAGTTGCTTAATGTTGTTTGATATCGTTTTAATTTCAGTCATCGCCCCTCAAACGACTTTAAATATTTCCGCAAAGAACTTTTTCCCGGAAGTGAGGATGGGCGGATGCTATACGCCGAAGACGTGCAAGTCGGAGCATAAAGTCTGTATTATAGTGCCGTACAGGTAAAGGCCTATGTAGATAGTGCCATCCACGAAGAGGCTCCCCACCAATTTATAGTCGGGGGGGTCGCGAGTTGCGGGGAGTATAACCCGACTTTATTAATTGTAGTTTGTGTGTGCACTAATAGGTAATCAATGTGTACCGACAGTACTCAAACATTAGTGGAAGGTTGCACATTTACATAATAAACTATGAGGAAGAATAGTGGGGTGCGTCTTCGTAGATAGCACTATCAATACATATCGTGATGGAGCACATATTTTTGTGACAAACACGCATGCGTCGCGAGATAGTTTGTCAGCTTGTTTTCCTTCAAAATGGCGGTTAAGAGTCAATAAATTTGTCTCGCGGCGCACATGTTTATCAGCTATTTTGATGCGTACTTCCCCTGGTGTCCACTTTACATCAAAAGGATTCGTCGTACAATTTTACTACATCAGCTCATACACGTACATATCATCAGTCTCGCACGGGGTAGACAGAGGGAGTGGAGCACCTGTTAACCCTAGACTTCTTTCGCCTCTTCGTACATGCCTCGGGAACCAGTAGGACGTCGATACTTGAGTATTCAATCTATTTGATCTGTTAGATGAAACGTGGTCTTCCTCGGCCTCTGCTTTCACACTACACTTATCCGTTTTACCATTTCAAATGTACCTTTTCAATTGTTTCAGGGACCGAACCCAGAACTTATCAATATTTCTTTTAAACATGCACGCATTCTTGATGAAGCAAAACGTGGAATATTGCATTTATCTCGTTGAACAAGCTGGTGACTAATCAAATAATCTTAATATATATAAATCACGTGTCACGTTGTTTGTCCGCGATGGGCTCCTAAACTAGTGAACCGATTTTAATAAAATTTGCACACCGTGTGCAGTTTGACCCAACTTACAAGATAGGATAGCTTACATCACAATTGGACCCGATAGGTGGCGCTGCGATCGTGTTTCAGGAAGTTTAACTTTTACACCCGGGCGAAGCTGGGCGAGACAGCTAGTTTATACATATAATATTTAAAAGGCGAACAGTTAGTAAGCAAATTAAAGAATCAAATATGTTGCAAGTCATAAAAAGTAAGCTACGCTAAGTGAAGCCTGGGGTCTAGAAATAAAAGGTTTTTTAGAGACTATTCCTTTCTCTATGATGAGACCTCACTTCACACACAGCTATGTATTGTGTTACTGAATGCTGAATAGGCAGGCTCGATCGAGTGCGCCAATGACAGATTTCGTCTAATAAGTATTCATAGTAGGTAGGTATTAAGATGCTTGCTAGGCTTATCCCATCTCTTTCTGGATACAGGTAGACTTTACCCTTTTAACAAAGGTCGACTTTTCAACGCTGGCGTGAAGGAAATAATGAAGATCGCCAAGTGGGATTGTATCATCTTCCATGACGTAGACCTCCTGCCGCTGAACCTGGCTATCTTGTACACCTGCCCCACCTTCCCAAGACATATGTGTGCTGGTATTAAAAACAGGAAGTACAAACCGTGAGCTTTTTCTTTTAAAATATTGCCTCCGTTAAAGACCTTAACGTTAAAGGCGAAAATCCTTCCGAAGCTTGGCAATTGAACGTAGTTCGATAAGTTAGTAGTATATGCTATTGTTTAACAATGATTATATATTAATTATTCAAGAGTTCCAAAGTGTCAGATTTATCGACGTCATATACATACATAAGTCGCTTACAGCATTCTTGAATAATGTAGGCAAATAGGTAATAGTACGTCTAGACAGGGCCGCAGGTGGATCTCACGTTTGAATGTTTGCAGACTTAACCACAAGCTATTGTTCGGAGGAGTGACAGCTATGAGCGTGCATCATTACCAGAGAGTTAATGGGTACTCCAACCTGTACTGGGGTTGGGGCGGAGAGGACAATGACATGTTTTGGAGGTACGTTTAACTATTAATAACTTGACAAAAAATAACTTTTGAACCGTGGTAGCTGAGTGGTAGAAGACGAAAGGTTCTGAAGTTGAGTACAGTGATTGATCACACCACGAGCTTTACGGTGATTCGTGAAACGTGAACGTGTGCAGGTTTTCAGGAATACATATAATATATACACACCTATATAGGTATTGAAATACCTATATAGGTGTGTATATTATATATTATATGTATTCCTATACGTGTATATATTATATGTATTCCTATATAGGTATTTCAATACCTATATAGGTGTATTGAAATTCTAAAACAAAACACGTATAGTCGTGCTTCAGAAATTGCGATGGACTCTATAACTATCTGGTTGGCTTATTGGAAAGGACGGTTTTGAGTTACGACTGAGTGAATTTTGAAACGGAGAGACCTGATGATACCTTTTACTCCAGAATATTATTTTCTGCATTAGTATTCGAAGTTTTTACAGGAAGGCGTTTCTTGGGCGTCTCGTTTTTTAAACCATTTTCACTGGCTGTCTTCTCCCCAGGATCCGAAGCCTCGGCTACCCATTAATGAGGTACAATAAAGTTGTCGGTCAGTACCTTCAGTTGCCTCACAAGGAACAACCGCAAAATGAGTACAGGTAGGTACATGTTTATTTTATCATCCATATTAATTAATATAGAGTCGTGAGAGAGTCAAGCAAGTTGCAACAATTGCAAGTTCGAATCCCGACTGTACCAATTAGTGTTTCTTAACTTAAGTACAGTGATTAGTCACACCACGAGCTTTACGGTGAAGGAAAGCATCGAGAGGAAACCTGCATATGTCTGAGAAGAAATTCAAAGGCGTATGTATAGTCGTGCTGGAGTAACGGCGATGGACTCGCCATCTGTCACGTTGGCACCTAATATACCTCTGGCGGAAAGTGGGTGTGTAGGTATTACCTATACACATCTGCCTACCCCTTCGGGGACCCTTGTGGGAAGGCGTGAGGATATATTATAAGTACAGTGATTAGTCTCATCCCAAGCTTTACGGTGAAGGAGTACATCGAGAGGAAACCTGCATACGTTTGAGAAGAAATTTAAAGTCGTATGTATAGTCATGATTGAGTAACGTCGATGTGCTTGCTCGCCATCTATCACTTTAGCACCTAAAATATATCTAGCAGAAATATTATATATACATAGTTATATTTTTGGATTTTTGGGGATCCCAGTGGAAGCGTGCACGTCGCGATTCCTGCCAGCCCAGAGGGCTGCAATTCCACTCGATGCGCATTGGCCGGACGGCTGTTAGGGCGTGCCCCCGAGGCGACGCGCACCAGTCCGTCCCGCTGGTGCGAAAAATTCTGCACAGTGCGGCGATGGGGACCGCCACCCATCACGCGGAGTGCCTCACGGCGGGAAGTGGAGTGTGGAGTGTAGGATGGGTGTATGGAATGTAAGAGGAGGTATGGCTGATAAGATGAACGAATTGATCGATGTTATGACAGAGAGCGAGTTAGATGTTGTGTGCTTGTCTGAAACCAAGCGGAAGGGTAGTGGAGTAGACGAGCTCCCGGGCGGGAGTTTAGTGCTGTGGTCAGGAGTGGCAAACACCGAGCACGCCTGCCAGGGAGTGGGAATTCTACTATCCAGCCGCTTGGCAGAATGTATGATAAGTTATGATGCGGTGAGCCCCAGACTTATTTGGGCTCGCTTTAAAATAGGCCTTACCCGACTATTTTTAGTCGCGGTGTATGCTCCGGTGGCCTCAGCGGACACTTGCGACCTGAATAAGTTCTGGGAATGTGTGAGTAATGTTCTAGAGACGAAAGAAGGGAATGAAAAGCTGATTATTTGTGGTGATCTGAATGGATGGGTCGGGACAGCCCGTAAGGATTACGAGGCAGTACTCGGCAAGTATGGTGATAAGAGAGTGAACGAGGCAGGCAAGCTGATATTAGATGTATGCATGGAGAGAAACCTTTTTGTGGCGAACACCATGTTCGACCACAAAAGGATTCATCAGTATACATGGGAACGGAAAAATGAGCGAAGCATGATAGATCTGTTTCTAATAGATCAGCGACTCAGAACACAGGTGATGGACACCAGGGTGTATAGGGGAGCTGACCTGGGAACGGACCACTTCCTAGTTATAACTAGGATAAGGGGTCTGTTCGCGGGCTGGCGATCCCGCGCTGGGGGTCCCTGTTCTGCAGTCGCAGACCGCATCAAAAGCTGGAGGCTTCAAGATGCGGCTATTAGAGACAGATATCAAGAAAGGGTATCTGAACAGCTAGCCTGTCCACCGAAAGATGTGTTTGAGAGTGTCGATGTTTGTTGGCAGTTCCTTAAGTCCAGCATATTATGCGCCGCGAAAGAGGTTTGTGGCATTTCGAAAGGGCGGACAACCAAAAATGGCGATGGTTGGTGGGATGATGAAGTGAAAGAAGAAGTTAAAAAGAAGAAGGATGCAAGGCAAGACATTTTGGCTATGTCCAGCTCAAGTGAGAGTATGAAAGAAAAGATGAAAGAAAAATACCGCCTGCAAAAAAATCGTACGAAAGAGATAATAGCTCAGAAGCGTGAGAGGTTCCAAATGACTGTAGACGAAAAACTGTCACAGAATTTCAAGGACAATGCAAAACTTTTTTGGAGGGAAGTTAAGAAGTCCAGAAATTGTGTTACAGCTAGTAGTAGGATGAATGTGATTTTCTCGAAGGACAATAACATACTGACTGACAAAACAGACGTCCTCAGGCGATGGAGTGAATTTTACAAAGATATGTATGATGATGATGCCGCTGATCTACTCACAGAGCTGCCTCCAACAGAATCTGTCGAGGATCCTATAGCGGATAAAATAAGTATGGGAGAGATTGTAAGTGCGATAAGAAGTCTGAAATGTGGAAAAGCTGCGGGAATAGATGGGATTACGGCTGAGATGATCAAATACGGTGGAGCAGCGGTCTGGGACGTCATCTATTTGCTATGCAATCTTTGCTGGGAAAAGGGTGATGTTCCGGACGACTGGAGGCGAGCAGTCATCGTGCCTTTCTATAAAGGAAAGGGATCACGATTGGACTGCTCAAACTACAGAGCCATCAGCTTGGTCAGCTTAGCTAGTAAAGTGTACACGAAGATCCTGACGATAAGAATGCAAGAGCGATCCGAAAGGTTTCTCTGGGAATCCCAAGGTGGATTTAGACCAGGAAGAGGATGTATGGATCAAACCTTCTCGCTTCGCGGAATCGCGGAAAAGTTTTTGGATATTAACCAAAAGGTTTTCTGCGCTTTCGTCGACTTGGAGAAGGCATTTGATAGAGTCGTACGAAAGGAACTCTGGGACGTGTTGCCTGGATATGGAGTGAGCAGTTCCCTACTGCATGCCGTGAAATCACTCTATAGTGATAGCGGGGCGTGCGTTAGGGTTAATGGTGAGATGTCACCCTGGTTTGATGTGAAGTCGGGGTCAAACAAGGGTGTATCATGTCTGCCTGGCTGTTCATTATATATCTAGATAGCTGTCTGAGAGCACTAAGAACGAACGGATGTGGAGTGAAAATGGGAAACTTAGTGGTCAACTGCCTATTATACGCCGATGACGCGGTTTTACTGGCGTCATCAGAGGGCGAACTGCAGTCACTAGTTACCATAATGAAAGTAGAATGTGAAAAGAAGGGGCTGCGCCTAAACGCTGGCAAGACTAAGGTTCTGGTATTCGAAAGAGATGAACAAGTGACCGAGTGTGCTATATCGGTAAATGGGCAAATTCTAGAGCAAGTGAATGAATTTGTATATCTTGGAAGCATGTTCACACGAGATGGAAAGTATGAAAAAGATATTGAAAGAAGGATAACCGCCGGAAATAAGGTGAATGGAGCCATGTCGGCGTTGATGGGCAGTAAAAGTCTGAGCAAGAATGCTCGAGTTGCTGTCCACAACGCGATATTGGTACCTACCTTATTGTATGGCAGCGAATCCTGGGTATGTCAGAGGAAGTATGAAAATAGCTTGAATACAGTCGAGATGCGATCTCTTCGAAAAATGTGCGGCGTAACGATATTAGATCGAATCCGCAATGAAGAGATTCGCAAATCAACTGGCGTGAATGAGGGCGTGATTGTAAAGATGAAGAAAGGCATGTTACGTTGGTTTGGACACATAGAAAGGATGAGTGAAGAAAGATTGACGAAACAGATATACAAAGCAAAAGTGTGTGCAAGAAGAGGCAGAGGAAGGCCACGTTCCAGCTACCTGGATCAAATAGATCGGACTCTGAAGGACGGGAACGTTAAGAGTACTCGAAACCGACGAGCATGTCTGAAGAGACTGATGAATGTGGACGAAGCGAAAGAGGTATGTAAGTCTAGAGAGAACTGGCGCTCTATACTCTCTGCCTACCCCGTTAGGGACTTGGCGTGATGATATGTATGTATGTATATTTTTGGCAGGCAGCGTCTATAGGCGGCCACCGTTTGCCACCAAGTGGTATTAAAAATAAAAAAAGGGCAGAATTTATTTGAACTCAATAGATAGTAGTTCGATAAATATATTACACTCGTGGTCATAATAGGCTCTTTTCAGGTATCAAGTGCTAGAGGCGTCACTGGACAGGTACAAAGTGGATGGCCTGTCCAACGTCGAGTACAAAGTACTACAGCTGAAGTACTACCATCTTTACACTCACATCACGGTTGACGTTAACCCGAAGCGTCTGAACATCACATATTTCTACCAAAAGTACTTCGCAAAGAATAATAAGCATAAATAAAAATGGAAATTTCATGTATCTTTACCCTGTTCCAATCTATTTTCAGTGGAGGTAAACAAATTAAACTAGCTACATGAAAAACAAAAAAATATATATGCACGTTTGTTTGCCTTCAAAGAAAATGTATATGGAATTTTGTACATTTATAAAATGCCTTATTACTAAGAGAAAACCTGTGCTCAGCAACGATAAGATTGACAATGGCTGATTTGTTTATTGGGTTGGATATGAAGTAGAAACGGGCCTATATATTAAGAAAGAAAAGCAGAAATACTCTCTTATGATTAAAATAAATGTTGTCTTTAAAACAGTGAGATAGGCGAGTAATACAGTTTTAAAGCTGTAGTCATCATTTTATAGACAAAGACCTTATTTTAAATTGAAGTTACTAATAACTGAGTCAAAGATTTACTAACTGCGTTGTTCTCTTTTATTTCATTTGCAGCATGGTTGGCGATGGTGACGCGGGCAGTCTTTGATGAGTAAATCTCATATGACAATGAAGAAGTGGCTTGTCATATCTACCATGGTAAAATTCATCTTATAAACTTTATGGTGATCAGTGGACACTATATATAACTGTGAGATTCCAATTCACTCCAATTCACTCCACCCCAATTGTCTCCCAATTCGTCTTGGAAGGAGAGGAGAAATAGGAAATATTAATAAATACCTAATATTCGATGGTTAACGGCTTAGTCTTATTCACTATTGTACATATTTCTTTTAACTCCGACGAAATAAATTTAGATACAAACTGTTGTTTTTAGTATCAATTACAGTAATATGTTTTATAAATGTATACGACTGAAAGACTCGTATCTATGCTATGAATATGTTTTAGGAAAAACTTCAACAATATAATTGACAGTTCTTGTCAGGTCATGATCAGTGTCAGATATTCGACGTCCAAACGTCTAACCAAACCAACAACGAAACAGAATGTCAAATTCAGTTGAGTATTGCGGTTTGTGGTAGGTGGTAATATCTTTTTGTGTAATTACCGCATTAAGAAATAATAAATTTTCCGCACTTTCACCTTTATATCGTTTACAAAATTGTGCAATAAGCGTGCCGAAAATTTTCTATGTTAAGTGTTAGAATTGTACTGGTGCCAATGACTGTCAAAACTGAATAAGCTGTGTTTTTGCTATACGAACTGGTTTTTTGTGCGAAATCGTTCCTGTTTTTGGCGTTACTAGCTTGGAATTTACCAGCCAATGGTTTAAAGAGGTAAGTGAACCACGAATTATGGTGGTTATTAGCTATTTCTAAATTATAACTCAAGACGAAGTGTAAGGGAAGTCTAAATATAGTATGCCATGTCAATGTTGCTAGGGATTTTAAGCTCCTGCAATAGAACTTATTTTTTAATATATTAATAGAAATAATAATAATAAACACTAGAGTTACTTCTTGCTCAGAGTGCGATTATATAGAATTAAGTGTAAAGAAGATAAAGATCCTGTAATAATTGTATAAAACGTTTTGGAACTTAATATGCAAACACAGTAATAAAAAAGCTTCATATCTTTTCAGCAGAATTAAGTACTCCTTTTTAATAAAACCTTTGTGTTTATTAAAATATCTAGAACAGTAACAGAAGGTGAGACCTCATCTCATTAAGTATAATATAAATAAAAACAAGTTACCAAATTAAATTTTACTAAATGACACATGTCACAAGATATTGTCCCGCTCGAGGGTGCCAAGAAGGCTGGCAGCATTAAGCCAGCACTACAACACTGTATGGCAATACCGAGTCTTTAAGCTAGCTACATAGATACCAACTTTGTGTCATCTTAATATATCAACATATTCAAATGAGACTATTATGTGTATGAGAATCACCTTGACCTTTTAATGACAGTATCTATTAAAATACAAATTATGTTTGTATAAGATTAATGTGCCATTTTTTCTGTAATTTCCAACTCTATGTACTTACTTGGTGAGATATTTATTATTGCCATAGATTTTATATGTAGCATACACACACAATTACATGCATACATACATACATACATAACACTTTTAATTTACTTAATTAATTTCCAACACTATGTGTTACTAGCTGTACCCCAGCTTCACCTACATAAAAATAGATTCATTTGTATAATTTTATCTCAATTTGTTTTAGGAACAAAACACATCCTATGTGTTTATCCAGCAAATAATCTATCACTGTGCCAAATTTCATTAAATTCTGTTCAGCCGTTCTAGTGTGATTGAGTAACAAACAGATACATACTTACAAACCTTCGCATTTGTAATATTAGTGGGATTACAATACTTTTTATTATCACATTTTTTTATGTACCATATACATATGCAGTAAGTGGTGCTAAACTGCTGAAAAATTATTTTCATATTCTTCTTAAGGAACTTCATGTTTATTATGCATGCTTGCTTATTTTAACATTATTTTCTTTTAACATCATATTGGTATACCTACTGTAAGGATGTTAAAGTGTGTGTGTAAATAAATAAATAAATAAATAAAAATTGATGTTATGTATATTAGTTTCGATGATGCATTAAGCAAATCTATTTATAATTAATCATTCCTAATTTTAATACCATAGGTGAATCACATGTATTTTATTAATGGTAGTATCTCAAGACTAATGGCCCTGCATATTTTCTAATATTTTATACAATTTATTGAGATTAAAGTACCTGCTTAAGGTATTCCTAGTGATTATTTGCAACAACACAAATCCACTGTAAACTACATAGCTATTCACAATGATATATATTAATACATGGTTGTTTACTTACTTGTTTTACTTATGTAAAAGAAATAAACATGGTAAATGATAAATTTAATCCTTAGGCATTGATTTTTTCCAAAAAATTGTTTGTGTGGTCACAATTACTTCAACATATCCTCTATTAAAGATAGTGAGTGGACTGCAGGACCTGCGGCTTCACACTGTCTGTTTTTTCATAATCCCTGAAACGGCTGGACCGACTTTGACGGGACTTTCACTGGCAGATAGCTGATAAGTAATAAGGAGTAACTTAGGCTTTCATTGTAAGAAATTTAACAGTAACTTTTTAGTTAAACTCCACGCTGACGAAGTCGCAGGCACAGCTAGTACATACATAAAACAAGGGAAAAGCAGAGAGAGTAGAGCGTCAAATCGCCTTACAAACCTCTTTCATCAGTCTCCATACATATCATCACGCAGAGTCCCTTACGGGGTAGGCAGAGAGATTATTGCGTGAAATATCTCTAGCCTTACATGTTTCCTTCATCCAAATTCATTGATTGGTTAATACATGCTCGCCAGGTTCGAGATGCAACATCAAGATCGCAGGTTCAAACCTCGGTCGGTCTGTTCCAATTAGATTTTCCGAGCTTAACTAAATCTCTACACGTGGTTTACGTGAAGACAAACATCGAGAGGAAACCTGCATATGATGCGATGAACTCAAAAACTTCCGAGCGCATATTCATGACATATTTTCATCGACAGAGTGATTGATTTATGAAGAAGTTTTAGGTATAATATTTGTAAATTTTTTATGCAACGTAATACTTTTATACTAAATAGAAAATCAAAGTTCCCTAGAAAAAAGAACCGTCAGGAGAAGAAACTGAGAAAAACCCTCGGTTTCCTTTTTTACCATTTGTTCCTTCCTTTTACGTAGGGGTAGAAAAATATTAAACCTACGTATCAACTTTCGACAAGAGGAGCAATTCATTGATATGCATGGTCACCATTCAAATAACAAAAAATTACTGAATTATATAACATATATTTGTATAGTATTATGAAATATGATGTTTTTTTTTAATAGTAATAACATTTTTTTTTAATTTCGGAAAAAGACGATCCACCTTTAGCGGTAGTTTTCATCGAAAATGCTGCTGTTTTCATGCAGCCTTTCAGATATATTAAAAGAAATCAATGCATGTCCGCATGCGAAGCCGGGGTCTGTTGTTAGTTTTGACAACGAATTTTAAGACAACTACATGTTTTGTCTTGTTTAAGTCATGCAAATCATGTGACAATGTCTCAGAACAAGGACATCAGTGGAGAGGCTCATAAAAATGTTAATGTTTCTTAATGCAACAAACACGACTGATGTAGAAATCGTTTAGTAAATTTGTTGTTTTGTCTGAATGGCCATCTACGCAATTATCAGCCATTTAAATGAATAGATGACACTTCAAGAACGTGAAAATGAATATAATTTAGCTTTGAGAGTTAAACTCAATGTTAGAACTGAGCTTTAAATATAGAAAGACTCCTGAACTTCTTAACCGATTTTAATCAAATTTGCACACCGTGTGCAGCTTGATCTAACCTAAAAGATAATTTAGCGTATATCTCAATTTATTTATAGGCTCAATATTATCCTTTAAAGCAAATTATTTGTCGTTATTTAACAGTCACAATTATTTGTTAATCGAGAGTCGAGAATGGTTTAGATTTCACTATTGGACCCGATAGGTGGGGCTGCGATCGTTTGACGACCGTCTGGTCTAGTGTTTAGAGCTCCTGACTGCGAAACTTGAGGTCGCGGGTTCGAATCCCGCTGAGGGCAGATATTTGTGTAGTGAACACGAGTATTTGTACCTTAGGCTTCTGATGTCCTATGTATTTATGTATATATCTATCTATATTTAAGTAAATATACCGTTGTCTAGTAACCATTACACAAGATTTGCTTAATTTGGGACTAGGTCAATTTGTGTGGAATTGTCTCAGGTATTTATTTATTTATTATTTATTGTTACAGGCGATTTGACTTTTTCATCCAAGCAAAGCTGGGAGGGACAGCTAGTATTTATTATTTATAAAGTTTAAGTATCTGTACTGGTTTACATGTACAAAAAAATGAGGTAGGGTATCCATGCAGGCTGTAGGTCGCTACAATCTAAAAAGTAGGCTGAAATGTAAGATACTGTTCAAAACAGCATCTTACATTTCAGCCTTGAATTAACGTTGGGTATATGTTTATGAAATTCGTGAACGACTGTCACACGTAAACACTAAAGTACCACGTTTGGTCACTCTGTTTTGTCTGCAATGTTGCAATAAAGCGAATATGTAAATAACTATTTAAATAAAACCTCCTTTGCTAATGTACTCAATCATTGTTCTGTTGATGGTATTAAACGCTATTCACGGTTCGTGTGGACGTGACTTTCCAAAACGAATGCTTTAAGGAACTAAATGTAGGTTTTTTTGTCAGCTAGCTACGTACCTATACTCTGGTTCATTATAATGTTATCCAAAGATAGACAAGACGTGGTTATTTAACATATTTTCGCGATCTCGAAGGGGTAGCCACAGAACCACCCTTATACAGGCACCGCATATATATAATACACCCTCTTTTCGCCGATATGTTTGAGTGATATAATTTCCAAACAATAATTGCTAAATAAATAAGTTCTTAATAATAGTTGAATAGTAATATTGGAGATAGAATACGAGACGAAGACATTCGCCAACGCACGAAAGTTACCAACATCGGAAAAAGAGTTGCGCAATTGAAGTGGCAATGGGCTGGTCATATTGGTCCAGGAGCCAGTGACAGATTTTCATGACCAAGTCCCTCCCAATCGAAAATTCGTGAAATGCATTAGGGACTTATACTATGAATACTCGCGACCGTCAGCTACGACTCCGAGGGTGTGGTGGGCAGTGGCAGCCTCTCACGCATGGAGAAAAGAAAGGTTATTTCAGTCATTTCCTCCCATTTGAAATTTGGTCAGATTACAGTTAACCTAGTATTTTGAAGGAAAAACAAAGTCAGCTAGCCATAACATGGTGGATTATACGTCAGCTGACTGCTTGAACATGAAAAAAATATATATATTTTCAATGATTTCCTCTCAACTAAAACTTTTCCTGGTGATCGTTTATATACTACTATGAACGAAAATTAATGTCAACTTGATGTAATTGAAATTAATGATTTAAAAATATATGCTACAATAAAATATTCATTAATCAATTTACTCTTACCAACATTTCCTCCATTATCAAACTTTCATATTTGTTATCAAAACAGTCAAATCAAGCATGACGAATAACTTAAGAAATGTAATTTCTTCCCGGAGGAAAATGTATAAGAGGATTGTTAACATACTCTGGTAAATAATGAAAGAAATCAGCTAGCTGTAAGTCAAGGGAAAAGTCGTCAGTTGATAAGATTCAGTAGGTGATAGATGCTGCTGCGTTACACCTTTCAAGGTACCAGCTGACAAACTTTCCACTGAGGTACATCAAGCTGACATTAATTTTCATTCATAGTAGTATATAAACGATCACCAGGTAAATTTTTGGTTGAGAAGAAATCATTGAAAATATATATATTTTTTTCATGTTCAAGCAGTCAGCTGACGTATAATCCACCATGTTATAGCCAGCTGACTTAATTTTTCTTTCAAAATACTAGGTTAACTATAATCTGACCAAATTTCAAATGGGAGGAAATGACTGAAAAAACCTTTTTTTTCTCCATGCGTGGGAGGCTGCCACTGCCCACCCCACCCTCGGAGTCGCAGCTGACGGTCGCGAGTATTCATAGTATAAGTGCCTAATGCATTTTACGAAGTTTCGCTCGAGAAGAAATAATTGACCGAAATTGTACCTGGCTCCCGAGCTATATATGTCGCAGAGACGATGACAGATGGAGCCAGCGAGCGCTTCACTGGAGGCCGCGAACGGGTGGCAGAAGCGTTGGAAGACCGCAAGCCAGATGGTCGGACGACATAAAAAGACGCCAGGGCCGACCTGGAGTAGGATCGCCGCATCAAGATCAGCTTGGAAATCCATGCAAGAGGCATATGTCCAGCAGTGGACGCATATATGCTGAGAAGAAGAAGAAGAAGTAATATTGGAGTTGTTGTTAATCGGTGCTGCCCGTAAATATTTTCACACCCCGTCATAGCACTATGAAAGCAGATTCAAAGGTGATTGAAAGAAAGACAAAGGCCTTTCATTAAAACCATACGCGATGCATGAATGGCTTACTCATTATTTAATTATCGTTATACTGCGGTCTGTAGGTACCATGTCGTGCTATTGCCGCTAAACGAAAATAGCTATTCATCCCACGGGAATTGTATTTTTTGGGATAAAAGGTAACCTATTTAATTGTGCACTCCTGTTGACGTGTAAATTTCACGATGATCGGTCGATTTCACAATTAGAACTCACCGCATTTATATAATAGCGTTATTCGCTTCGCACGGGTAGACATAGGCTTTTCTCAGGGTGAATGTAGCTTTCCAATGGTGAAAGAATGTTTGAAATCGGTACAGTAGTTTTTGAGTTTATTCATTACAAACATACACACACAAAAATACAAATCTTTCCTCTTTATAATATTTTCTTTTTTTTTCACCCGGGTAACGTTTTGATTTCTTTACCAGGATTTTTTTCATAAATAAAATATTCTAAAGTAGAAAGTAGTAAGAAAGTAGAGTAGTAAGAAAGTAGAGTTTAAAATTAGAAACACGTAAGATATGTTTTATTCCAGACATACTCGTGTATTCCAGAATGAACATATGTGTTGTGTTGTTAGCCTGGTACATCCCATAGCTGGGCAAAGACCTCCCCCCATGATTATCAGGAGTTTTTGTCCCACGCTAGTGTTGTCCAGATCTTGTCGCCATTTCCTTCGAGGTTTACCTCGCTGGCGTCTAGTTGTGTAAGGTCGCTATTCCGTGCTGATGTTGGTATAACGATCGGCAGGCAAGCAGCAGATGTGACCGGCCCATTCCCACTTCAGTTAGGCGTTAACATCAAACAATGGAATCAAAATATACGCAAGTAGAACCGCGTTGTACAGCTAGCGTTTGTAATAAACTATAATGTGTTCGCCTGAATGATTGATTGTCAATTTTATTGAAAGCATTGCCTTGATAATACACATGTTGACTCGTGCAAACGATTCAATTTGAACTTATCGATAAATACATGTCATTTAATATTCAACAAGATCAATCAGCTTTACTAGGAGTTGTACGATGATAGTTAGTATAGTGTGTATGTGTGTTATGTATAATAATATATAATATATCTTCACGCCTTCCCACAAGGGTCCCCGAAGGGGTAGGCAGAGGTGTATAGGTAATACCCACACACCCACTTTCCGCCAGAGGTATATTAGGTGCCAACGTGACAGATGGCGAGTCCATCGCCGTTACTCAAGCACCACTATACATACGCCTTTGAATTTTTTCTCAGGCGTATGCAGGTTTCCTCTCGATGTTTTCCTTCACCGTAAAGCTCGTGGTGTTACTAATCACTGTACTTAAGTTCAGAAAAAAACTCATTGGTACCGTCTAGATTCGAACTTGCGACCTTTGCGTCGCAGGCAACTGCTCGAACCACTCGGCCACCATGGCTTGTTATGTATAGTTTTTTAAATAACATTTTTGGTTAATATTTTTTTATATCTACCATTTGGGTGGCAAACGAGCATGCCCGCCTGATGGTAAGCGGTTACCGCCGCCTATAGACGCTTGCAACACCAGTGGTATTACTCGCGCGTTGCCAACCCTGAAGGAATCTTTTCACACACTTCTTGAAGAACTCCATATTGTACTCTCTTTATGTCCTATCGGATATTAAAGCCATTGCCTGTCGTGGTCTAAGGCTCCCGTACATACGATTAGAGCAACTTATTAGCAAAGACCGCCGGGGTTTGACCTTGCAACCTTCACGTTGCTATTAGTCAAACCACTCGTCCGTCGCGGCTCTTCTACCGAGCAATTCTAAAAAATATTCTCCCATTCTTGTCGGCTATGAATGAAATAATGAATCGGCACGTGACTTTGTCTCGCATTATAATGACGCGAAATGACGGTGACCTCATTCGACGGAAACAGAGTGACACATTTGTGATTTACATTAGATACAATTAAACGGATATCCCAAATATGTAAAGTGTGGTACTACCTACCTACCTATACACCTCTGCCTACCCCGGCGGGGACCCTTATGGGACGGCATGAGGATATATTATTTGCTTATGTATAATGAGGATAAATTTCAACGTTCTGTTAATTATATGTATCTTAATAATTTGGCTCAGTGAAAAATAATACTATTCCGTAAAGGACTATTTTAATGATAAATAAAATAAATAAATCTGTAAATTTTACTTAATATATTGTATTAAATTATTGTCAAATACCTATTGCGTAGTAGTTAGTTATGAGGTATCTAAATATATATATATAAATACCTACTTACACAAAAAGTTGCATGCTATTCCGAACGTGCGATTCAATTATTATGCACATATAAACATAACATTAATTATATAAACATAATAGCCGTATTCTGGCGAATAAATTAAATCATTTCATAAATGGGTAAGTTTGGATTTTTGTTCCTTTTTCACTCTTGAAAGAGGAACAAAAATTACCTAGAGTTGATTGTAATTTGGCACACAGATAGATAATTAACTGGATTAACACCTAATTTATACATACATATCATCAAGTCCCTAACGGGGTAGGCAGAGAGTATAGAGCGCCAGTGCTCTCTAGACTTACATACCTCTTTCGCTTCGTCCACATTCTCTTCATACATGCTCGTCGGTTTCGTTCTCTTAACGTTCCCGTCCTTGAGAGTCCGATCTATTTGATCCAGGTAGTTGGAACGTGGCCTTCCTCTGCCTCTTGCACACGCTTTTGCTTTGTATATCTGTTTCGTCAATCTTTCTTCACTCATCCTTTCTACATAGAAAGGATGAGTGGTTTGGACACATGTCCAAACCAACGTAACGTGCCTTTCTTCATCTTTACAATCACACCTTCATTCACGCCAGTTGATTTGCGAACATTATTTATGATGTATGAAAAAAAAATTTACAATAACTTTTTATTTCTCATCATAAATAATATATCTGGTACATTGAATTATTCAGAATAATTATTTCATTAGGTGTGGAAAACGGTAATGTCAGTCAATAGGTTAAGTTTATTTCAAAAATAAAAAAGGTTAAGTTCTAAGGAGTTAGAACTGAACTACCTAGACTGAGATACTAGTACCTAGTATATTTTTTCTTTTTTTAATGTCTCTCGTAGCGTGAGTTCCGGGAAATTTTGCTAAGAACTCCGGACAATGGCGAGACGAAGAGCACCCACTCTGGTTGGAACCCGGCCTAGAGCGTTGCTGGAGCGCGTAATTTCGGAGTCGGCGAGTCTAATGGAAACAGTAAAATCTATTTACACCTGCATGAGGGTCCCGAGTCGGATCGCGTAAGTTCGGAGCGTGACATGAATGCTCAACACGAATGATTGTAATCGAGTTATTATATAAAACGCGTGAAATACAGTACATGAATACGTGTCGGTGCCACGGTATTGTGACTAATATTATTGCATAGCTACTCGTGAGTTATGTCGAAAATATGTGATGGAATTTTATATTATTGAATTACTACCTTTCACTGGACTTGGAATGTGTAGGTTTTTGCTACAACAGAATTATTAACAGAATAATTTAAGAGAGGTAGGGCATAACGGGTTTCCCGTTCGAATTCGGAGCTGCCCGACTGGGGCAGGACCTCCACCTTACAGAAGTCCGTAGCCAAATAACACAATTTTTTGTGTTGTGTTCCACGCGGTGAATAAGGTTTCCAATAATGAGCTCCTTGGGGAGGGGGAGGATTGTTACATTGTGTTGGAAGCAGAGGGATTAAACCCACATGCTGCCAACACACTATAACTCTCCGAACACAGAGTGGCAACGCGATACTTTGGTATCGTGAGCGTAAATAGGTTACGGTGACCGTTTCCCATCAGGTGGGCCGTATGCTTGTTTGCCACTCTTGTTGTATAAAAAAAAAAAAATTGCGGCCTGCCTGATGACAAGCGATTAACGTAGACAGTAGACGTAACCAATACTTGACGAATCGTTCTTAGCTTTATCTTGTTGGGCAGCCGTGCTAGCAGCAAGAGTACAAGTCACCCTGATACAAAACAGTTCCTACTCGCATTTGGTGTATTGTTTTCTTCTAATTTGTCTCTATTTGCTTCTTTTTCGACGTTTTATAAGTCCCCACCTGGCCCTATGTGAAATAAAAAGATTCTGATTTTGATTTTGATTTTTTGGTGTATCGCAGTTTTATTAGTCCTCCGTTACCTTGGCATCCCTATTCGGCTCCTCTTACTCTTTCCACCTTTCGTGGTCAAGCGCTTGTTCCAACCAATTCTTCAGGTAGACTCAAGCGTATGTAGGTTTCGTCTCGATGTTTTCATTCACCATAAAGCTCGTGGTGTGATTAATCACTGTTCTTAAGTTCAGTCACACTGGTGCAGTCGGGATTCGAAGTTGCAGTCTTTGTGTTGCAGGCAACTACTCATACCACTCGGCCGCCAGGGCTCTTAGTATATAATTAAGTAATAATTGTATACGATAATTATGAGGTATCTCAATGTTTATTTCAGTTACTATTAGCGGTCCGTCCCGGCTTCGCACAGGTTGATATAAGTTTTTTTTTATAAAAGAAAATATAGCCTATGTCTCTTAGGGTAAAAGTAGCTTTCCAATGGTGAAAGAATTTTTCAAATCGGTCCAGTAGTTTCAGAGCCTATTCCACACAAACATACTTACATAAAAAATTTTCCTCTTTATAATATTAGTATAGATATAGATGAATGTTGGCCGTGGTGGCCGAGTGGTTCGAGCAGTTGCCTGCGACGCAAAGGTCGTAAGTTCGAATCCCGACTGTACCAATGAGTTTTTTCGAACTTAAGTACAGTGATTAGTCACACCACGAGCTGAACGGTGAAGGAAAACATCGAGAGGAAACCTGCATACGTCTGAGAAGAAATTGAAAGGCGTATGTATAGTCGTGCTTGAGTAAGGGCGATGAAATCGCCATCTGTCACGCTGGCACCTAATATACCTCTGGCGGAAAGTGGGTGTGTGGGTATTACCTATACACCTCTGCCTACCCCTTCGGGGACCCTTGTGGGAAGACGTGAGGATATATATATATAGTCAATAACTATGGAAACAGTCTCGAATAGAAAATAAACAAATTAAAATTAGGCATAGATAATTAGTGCTGACAGGTAATATATTACATAGAAAGTTAAAATCTGTCCCTTCCGCACTTTTGAATAAAGATGGCAATAGCCACGTCTCGGCAAGACCCCAGATTGGATCACTCCATTACCCGAACATCTCAAATTTGATGAAATATTCATCGGGACAGTCTCGCTTCTTCGTAATTTGTTGCTTGAGATTTGATGGTTAATACTTTACATTAATTTATCCAAACGTTGGGGTTGGCTCAAGCATCCTTATTTTAAGGAACTTGAGGTTTTCTGGTAGCATAAAGCACTAGCATGAATAAATCATGAGTGAAACGCAAGTCAACACATGTTCTGAACCAAATGTGCCTACATACATACATATCTATATCCAAAGCTCTTTATCCTAGCTCTATATCCAAAACCCACGACTATATTTATGTTTAATTGGAATTATATAAGTATTGGCATTGGTGTGTATTTGACAGCATAGCGTATACCCTTTCATCAGAGCAAACAAAGCGATGTGTGATCAACAACAGATTTCTCCTTTCAGTGTGTGAGGTGCGCGGGACTGAAATGGCGGGCTTATTGAATTTGGTGCTACGCTGCGGAAATCCATATTTATTACACAACCCCTAGAGTTCTGATTTGATTTTAGTTATTTGCGATTACAATGCGGTTTATCCATTGATAATAATAATAGTATATCCGCGTGCTTGAGTAGCGGCGATGGACACGCCATCTGTCACGTTGGCACCTAAAATGTATCTCAATTCAATCAAAAAAATTCAATTCGGAGTACATCATTACAGGGCTTATTCGTTGGGCAAACTCCTTAAAATTAACGGCAGTCGTGAAATGAAACGACCTTCATATAACCTAACATGGCGTAATGAACTGAAGAATTCTCTTACTCCCAAACGTTCGCAGCCTTTAGTCTCGAGTTGTTACATGGAAAACTGTATCTCATTTAAACTTGCAACACTTACTAGCACGTCTACCTATGAGTTTAATATCAAGTCTCAAGCATTCATGCGCTACGGAGCGCATATAACCTGATATTCACATTGTACTATGCTCTAGTCGAAACGGGTCACGCACACCACGAGTAGTCACACCGCAAGATTACAAATTCCAATCCAGACTGTACCAATGTACTCCTTGGGGAGGGGGAGGATTGTTATATTGGGTTGGCAGCAGAGGGATTAGTCCCACTATCCCAACACAGTATAACTCTCCGGACACAGAGTGGCAACGCGCAAGTGATACTTCGGTATCGTGAGCGTAAATAGGCTGCGGTAACCGTTTTCCGGGTCGGCCGTATGCTTCTAAATAAAAAAAAACAGAAAATCCAAGATCCAAAAGGTTCTCGTGATCACCACACAAATATCTGCCCTCAGCGGGATTAAACCCGCCGAACGGCGCAAGGCTATGAGTCCCTCACGGGGTAGGTAGAGAGAGACCGCCAGTTCTTTCTAGATGTTGTTAGCTTCTCTATCAATGTGTTTCTTTGCCACAAGACAGGAGAACACCACTATCTAAATACGTGCGTGCTAACTTAGCTATGTAAGCTACGAAACAATTAGAACCTAAGTGGGTTGAGAGTGTGTACAAAGTCATTAATCCCAGCTTACGCTTATTGCTTCGGCATGCCTGGTAATGCCATCTGGCAATAGGACCGGCTTAAATCAAACTGCCACCGAATGGAATTTCGAACTAAACGTGTATTTTTTAATTTATTTTTGAAGTCGTGGTAGCTGTTTGGTTTTTAGAAGCATTACTTTCAATGCAAAGATTGCAAGTTTGAATCCCAAGTAAGTATTCAGTTTTTTGTGAGTTAGTGATTAATCACAGCAAAATCTTTACGGTGAAGGAAATATCGTGTGATGTTATGAGACAGTGTGAAATTCAAAGACTTGGTATATCTTCAGCGAGAAGAGTTTGCTCTAACACAGTTGCCTACACTTTGTTGGAATGGCGTAAATATTTTTTCTTATTTAAATTATTGTTATAGGCGGCATTGCGCGAATATATACAAAGATAAATATCGCATTATGTGCGTATGTCTGCAATGCAGTTTAGAAAAAAAAACAAGTGCTTTTGAATATCTGTTACATATACATATGTTAGTAAACCTTTCTTGAAATCATATCTAACTGTCGGCGAAAACCTCATCTAAATCCGTCCAGTAGTTTTGAGTTTATCGGGCTTCGACAAACACTGGTATTTTTTCATACCTCTACTGGTAGTCTCCACACTTTTTCTTAAATTTCGTTCAATCTACGAACGCGTCGAATTGCCACATCCGTAAAAATGTTATGACATGGCTAGGGATCGATATCGCCAGTCTGTTGTTCGCTACCTAACTCTACGTCTATCGTTCTCTCCAAATAATATACATTGAAAAAGGGATAAAGACTGAACTCTCCCTCCATACATAAAGCTTAATACCCGGTAGAGTTTTATAATAAGAGCCGTGGTGACCGACCGACTGTACCAATCAGTTTTAAGTACTAACGTACGGTGATTAGTCACACCACGAGCTTTACGGTGAAGGAAAACATCGAGAGGAAACCTGCATACGTTTGAGAAGAAATTCAAAGGCGTATGTATAGTATGCTTTAGTAACGGCGATCGATTCGCTATGTGCCACGTTGGCACCTCAAATATATCTCTGGCGGAAAGTGGGTGTGTGGGTAATACCTATAAAACTACTACTACTACTACTACTGTCTACTCCTTCGGGGACCCTTTTGGGTAGACGTGAAGATATAATAGTATTCATATGAGTATTTCACCGACGTAATTGTCTTGTCCCCGGGTCTCAGGAAACTGAAAACGTGTGTTAATTTACATATCAGATTAAATGTATAATGTTTAAATGTTATATGTACTTTGTGTCCAACGTTTTACCTGACAGCAGATGTTGTTGTCATTTTCGGGAAATTTCGTGCTACTGTGAAAAGGATCGTTTAATCTTCGTCGCAACTATGTTCAGCCTCTACGTATTCCACTTTTGGGGTATTTCGTTACGGCTTTTAGTTTTAATTATGCACATACCTTAGAGATGCCAGTAGTCTTCTTGTACAAGATGTATGTAAATGTACATAACATCATGTCGAGTCCCCACTCAAATTCTTTCTCTTCATCCATACATCAGTTTCTTTATACGTGCACATCGGTTTCAAGTACTCTTGACATTCTATTTTTTTTGTCGATGGTATCATTGGTTTGATCTAGATAGTTGTGAAATTCTTTCTCTGTCTTTTTTCTAGCTGACTCGTTAGTGGCTCAGCTATTAGTAAGTGTATAATTAATATTATTTTTTACTTTGTACCTTCTCAACCTATATTCCTTTTTACAGATCTGACGATTAAGGATGGAAACGTCAAGAGACAAATATCTAGCTATATATGTTATCTGACAGACTGATCAATGTGAATTAAACGGAAAGAATTCAGGGAGGGCTAGTGCTTTACTGTCACTGCTCATAACGTGAAGTGACTTGGCAAGCATATATATCTACATAATACATTCATATACTGCCGCGATACCTACATTATACGTATCGTTATGTATATAGGGTTTGCCATCCGTCAAAAATATAATTAAGGCCATTGGACCATATCGTCCAATCTCTTCATTTAAATATACTACATTGTGCCCGAAAGAAATTCCCCGTACAAATTTCGTATTCAAAATAAACTAAGGTTCCCAGATTGATATCCACTTTTTTGCCATAAACACCCGCCATAAGTATGCAAATAGGCTGCTTTACCTCAAACTTGCCTTGAATGTTAAACAAGGTACACTTCGCTGTAATAAATAAATAGGTACTGAATATTTTACCCTCCTGCTCATATGGGCCCGTAATCAAAGCACATTTATACGGCCGACATTCACGTAAAGTATTTTCCAGCGGGCTTCTCATCTCATATGTGCGAAGGTTTTTATGCAAATCGTACAGTAAAGCAACTAATAATAGAGCCGGGATGCCGTGCAATAAAAGAGACCCCCACTGTTTACGTTTGAAGACTCCGAAAAATGTTACTGAGTGAAATATGCATATTTAAAAAGAAAAAAAATTACATATGTAGTTAATTTTATTAAAAAGTATAAACAAATAATGTATTTCATTGATAGACTTTGTTTCTGAAATTAAAGACATCCTATGTGTTAGTCCAGCTAATAATATATATCTGTGCCAAATACCAAATTCAGTTCGGCGTTCAGTGATTGAATAACAAACACCAGACAAATTTTTGCATTTATTATATTCATAGATATTTTTGTCTTCTACAAGGGAACCCGAAGATATAGTGTATGTATATCATACTTAATTATATATGTCAGTAACACATGACACAGGAGTGATACTGTCAGTGTGACAGATAGCGTGTTAGTCCTAGATCCCGAGACATGAAGTTGTTGATTTCTTCTCAGAAGTATATAGGCTTCCACAGAGTCATTTTCACTACCGTAAAGCTACTGACATATCAAATCCCTGTACGTAAGTTCGGAAAACTTGCAATATTGACTATAGTATTGTTAGATGTGGACAATATTATTATTTATATCATTTTGTGGTACCCTTTATATCCGATAGTCTTACGAGTCTTCAAACCAAATATCATCCATGCATTGAGCTCTATCAGACGGGATTGAATTACAGACTTCCAGTTTCATTCTATAGACTTATTGGTTAGCGCCGTGCCAGTAGTCAACGGCTCGATTCCGGTGTATACCATATCATTCTATTTGTAATGTAACAAAGCTAACAATAGGCGTTGATAATTTCATTATCATATCTTCGTCTGTTTGTTTGCCATCATTACTAACATCCCGGTGTATTTTTTAACATAGTATTAAATTGGAGATTTATTAATTTAATACAGAATATTTCGGTGTAACAGTACAGCCATAATGAAGTCGCTACGACTACGTGTGTTGCACAGCTTTCGTAGTCGGCTACGAGTTACGCGTTCGTAGCGTCGTAGCACACTCGCCTCTACGGCAAAAGCTACTGTTTTATGCCAGCAGTGACACACTTTATTCTGGGTGCAGTGTGTAAGGCATGATATGTATTTTCTTGTATCGGGATTGTGGGTACTATCCCGCTATACGTTACACTATATATTCGTAAATTAAACCGATATCCAAAATTATGGTTTATATTTTTTCTCGTACTACAATGCTAATATCAAACTTTTGTTCCAATAGGAATATAAGTAAATACTTTGATATTATTTGAGGTAAAAACCCTGAGATACTTGTATGTTTTTGAGAGACGGTGGAATTATGCTCTTGTTAATTTGTTTTCCTTCAGTCGCTTGTAATCATAACTATAAATTTGCGTGTATTAATCTACATTTTTATAACCCGCGTTTATTCAAAGGAACATAAAGATATACCAACAACTACCTACTCTATACTTCCCTATTCTTAGACAATATGAAGCGTTAAAAAGTTCACTATCCTCGCAAAATTACTTTTAGTACAGGGATGAAAAAGTCGAGCCTTTGTGCTGAGTCTAATTTTAATAAAAAATGTTGCAGTCATTGAGATAATATTTACTCAAGCACTGGAGCGGGCACAAAGCGCAGTTTGCTTTGAGTTGCGGCGGCTAGCGCTTTTGTTGCGGACTTGGTGTCTAGCTGGACGATTTACGCCCTTACTAGCAGCTAGTAAGGGCGTAAATCGTCCAGTCGGGGCTAGCCTTTATCGTGACTCATCTAGTATGCACTCGAAATATGGTTATTTAAAATTTATCTTAATCATACCTTCACGCCTTCTTACAATGGTCTCAGAAGACGTAGGCAGAGTGAGTGGGTAGGTAGTCTCCACAGACTTACTTTCCGCTAAAAATATATGTTAGGTGCTAACGATAGTGGGTCCATCGCCGTTACTCAAGCACGACTATACATAGGCTTTTGAATTTCTTCTCAGACGTATGCAGGTTTCCTCTCGATGTTTTCCTTCACCGTAAAGCTCGTGGTTTGACTAATCACTGTACTTAAGTTGAGAAAAACTGATTGGTACAGTGGGGATTAGAACTGCAATGTTTGTGTTATAAGCAACTTCTTGAGATCCTCGGCTACCACGGCTCTAAAAATGTTATATGTAATCTGCTATATATATTTCTTCTGTAAAGAGACACTACTCAAGTCGGCGCCACCTCTCTTATCTCAATTGATGTAAAGTAAGTTATAAATGTTTCTTTGTATACATTTTTTTCACAGTACCTAACAGTGTCATTATAAGCATTGTTAACTTAATTTTCGTGGGCTCATTTAGATTTCGTCTTTTATTACTTTTACAACTTCTCCACTTAAAAAAATCCAACTTGGAAGTTTACCCGCCAATTATGGCGTCGCCCGGGAGTTAAGGACATCACGACATTATCATTAGTCTTGTCAGTTTTCTTCATTAAGCGTACTTAGCTTTCGTCCGGAATTGTGAATGGCTCTGTAAAAGCGGAACCCCGGCCAAATAA